>JAJIZL010066190.1:0-22079 GCA_023969395.1 Amblyomma maculatum | reverse complement strand
CCGGAAGGAGTCCTATGCATACCCCAGCGCGCTCCACCAGTGTCACGCCTCGGTAGAAGACCAAGGAGAACCTAGCGATAGATGGTTTGAATGGTCGACCAGAACAAGTCTTGTGTTCAAGCTTCTTTCACTTCCAGGCTCGCGCTTGTCGTCATCTTTTGCGTCGTCTTCTATGCTTCTAGGGAAGTATTTCGTCCCAATTCTTGTGGTTTACGTCGACGTACATGCAAAGCATGTCTGCGAGGGTCTTATTGAGGCGTTCCGTCAACCCATTGGTTTGAGGGTGATAGGCAGTAGTTTTACGGTGACTGGTACCACTGAGGCGAAGAACGATTTCCAAAAGTTCGGCCGTAAATGTAGTTCCTCGGTCAGTTATAATAAGTGCCGGAGCGCCATGCCTCAGGACAATGTTCTCAACGAAGAACCTAGCTGCTTCGGCGGCGGTACCCCTTGGCAGAGCCTTGGTCTCCGCGTAGCGGGTCAGATAATCAGTGGCGACAATTATCCATTTATTCCCGGCTGCAGACGTCGGAAATGGTCCCAGGAGGTCCATGCCAATTTGCTTAAAAGGTGTCGCTGGCACTTGAAGAGGGTGGAGTAACAGCTGGTTTTACAGGGGGTGATTTACGGCGCTGGCAGTCAATGCACGTACGTACATAGCGTTTCACTGTCGCCGGCAGTTTTGGCCAGTAGTATCCGTGCTGTACTCTAGCCAACGTGCGGGTGTAGCCTAGGTGACCGGCGGTTGGCTCGTCGTGGCACGCTTGCAAAACTTCAGTGCGGAGAACCGATGGGACGACGAGCAGAAGACTGTTTCCCCCAGGACGGAAGTTCTTCTTGTAAAGGACGTTGTTGCGAATAAAAAATGAAGAGATTACTCGGGCGAAAATCTTCGGCACAACCGTAGTTCGCTTCTCCAAGAAATCAATAAGAGGGAGCAATTCCTGATCCTCTCGCTGCTGTTGGGAAAGCGTTGCGTCATCTATGACACCTAAAAACGCAGTGTCTTCATCGGTCATAGTGGAAGGTTCGACCGGTGCTCGCGAAAGGCAATCTGCATCTGTGTGCTTCTTTCCAGATTTGTAAATAACTGCCATGTCAAATTCTTGCAATCGAAGGCTCCAACGCGCGAGTCTCCCTGAAGGGTCCTTTAAGTTCGTCAGCCAACAGAGAGAGTGATGGTCGCTGACGACTTGAAAGGGGCGAGCGTACAAATAAGGGCGGAATTTCATAACCGCCCATACCACTGCAAGACATTCTTTTTCGGTTGCCGAGTAGTTCGCTTCTGCTTTAGATAGGGTCCTGCTGGCGTAAGCAATTACCTTTTCCACACCATCCTGGCGCTGCACTAACACAGCACCTAAGCCCACGTTGCTGGCATCCGTATGAAGCAGTGTAGGGGCGTCGTCATCAAAGTGCGCCAGGACAGGTGGTGTCTGTAGACGCCTCCTCAGCTCATTGAAAGCTTGTTGCTGTTCTTCACCCCAGCGAAAGACAGCGTTGTCACGAGTCAGTGAAGTTAATGGCCAGGCTATTCGTGAGAAGCCAGCAATAAACCGACGGTAATAGGCGCAAAGACCCAAGAAGCGCCGCAATGTCTTTTTGTCCGTAGGTGTTGGGAACTTGGCGACTGCGGAGAGCTTTTCAGGATCCGGCCGAACACCTTCTTGGCTGACGACGTGGCCTAAGAACTGCAGCTCCTCGTAACCGAAGTGGCACTTCTCGGGTTTTAATGTGAGGCCCGCAGATTGTATGGCCTGAAACACAGCTAGCAAACGGAGTAGATGCTCTTCAAATGTGGCCGAAAACACTATCACGTCGTCAAGATACACCAAGCATGTTTGCCACTTAAGTCCCGAAAGCACAGTGTCCATCAGTCTCTGAAATGTTGCTGGCGCCGAGCATAGACCGAAAGGAAGGACTTTAAACTCATACAATCCGTCGGGAGTGATGAATGCTGTCTTCTCCCGATCCCTCTCATCCACTTCGATTTGCCAATATCCACTTTTCAAGTCCATCGACGAGAAGTAACGTGCATTTCGTAGGCGATCCAAGGAGTCGTCGATGCGAGGGAGAGGGTACACGTCTTTTTTGGTCACTTGGTTGAGCTTGCGATAGTCTATGCAAAATCGTAAGCTGCCGTCTTTCTTTTTAACAAGTACCACGGGGGAAGCCCAGGGACTCTGTGACGGCTGGATAACGTCGTCTCTAAGCATTTCGGCCACCTGGCGCTGAATGGCTTCACGTTCTTTTGGAGCCACACGGTAAGGATTTTGTCGAATCGGGCGAATCGAGTCCTCCGCGATAATTCGATGTTTTGTCAAAGGCGTTTGGCCGATCCGCGATTCTGAAGCAAAACAGTCTCGAAATTGATCTATGAGATCCAAAAGGCGGTCCCGCTCTGAAGAAGACAGATTTGGGCTCACATCAACGATGGTTACGGGTGTCTTGCACACTGATCCTCTCTGTTGCAGTAAGCAACAGTGCTGCGCATTTGGGAGGCTGTCGAAAAAGGCCACAGTTGTGCCTTTCGGAATTTGCTGACGCTCGTCGCTGAAGTTTGTCAGCAGCAGTTCGGTATGCCCATTGGTCAAGTTGACCAGCCCTCGAGCTATAGAAACACCTCGGCTGAGTACCAGGGTAACTGCCCGTTCGGCGACGCCATCGCCTGTATGCGCCACGTCGCATTTCACTTCAACAAGAGAACATGATCTCGGAGGTAATGTCACCGTCTCATTGGCGACGCGTAAGGGCAATAGTGGTACTTGCGCATAACCAAGGTCTTCATGGTTATTGGTGAAGGCAACGATGCTGTCACGGATGCTGATTACAGCCCCATGAAGACACAGAAAGTCCATGCCCAAGATGAGGTCTTTGCAGCAGTCAGGGAGAATAACGAAGCTGCCAACAAACACCGCGTTTTCTATTCCTATCCGGGCAGTGCATTTCCCTGTCGGTGCCAGTAGCTGACCCCCAGCACTTCTTATTACTGGCCCAGTCCATTCAGTTTTTACTTTGCGCAGGGTGTCGGCCAGTTTCTGGCTAATAATTGAAAAATCTGCCCCGGTATCCACCAGAGCATGTACCGCCAGCCCATCAATGGAAACGGCGAGGTCAGCGCTAACAAAATTATCTGGGTTGATCGTCCCTTTCGGCATTTGCGGCGGAAGCGCGGCAAGGTCGGCGCTGTCAGCTTCGTCGTCATGGCTGATCATCTGGTACGGCATTTTCGGCGGTAGTGCGGAAATGTCAATGTTAGCGGCGGCGTCAGAAGCCCGGGTTGTCGGCAATTGCGGCGGTGGTGAGGGTTTCGACACTTTTAGACTGGTTGCAACCTCCCCTCGCGAGGTTGCAGCTCTTAGTTTCCCCGGTGAGGGCTAGGAGACCGCCGTCCGCTAACGCCGGTAGTGTTGCGACGCGTCGGCGAATAACGCTGTGGCGATGGGGAGGAGCGGCGGCGGAAGCCCGGGGATTCGGTTTCCCTGCTGACCGGAGGGTCGTCGTCGATTTGGGCAGAATCAGTGTCGAAGCGGCGGCGAGCAGAAGCAAGCGGAAAGGACTGCCCCTCTTCGCGGTGGCGGCAGTACCGATACACATGGCCAGGTTGTCCGCAGTAGAAGCAAAGTGGTCGGCTGTCATAACTGCGCCACCTGTCAGTTCGGCGCAGTTGAGAGCGCCTGGGAGGCGCCCACTGAGGCCCCTGGAGGAACCGAATCTCCTGACGGTTCGGTGAGCTCGGTGGGGCGTGGTCTGGAGGTTAGCGACGAAGGACCGCAGCATAGCTCTCGGGCTGCGGCTCGAGGTAAGCTGCAGGAATGTTGGCCGTGCAGCTGATCGGTTTTGGAGCGTGGTATGGTTCGGAAAGGGGTGCCGCGTTGTCGACTGGATGAGACTCGTTGCATGGTGTAGACGGTGATAGGGCGTATCGAATTTCATTCCTCACTGTTTCCATGAGGGCCCCTGACGACTGAGCCTTCGTAGTCGTAATTCGCTGCAGCTCCTCAAGGACAATGCCTCTAATGATGTCTCGAAGAGTGGTCGTATCTGTTGCAGTCAGCGCCACCGCAGTCGTCGGGGCACAGTTGACCGGTCGGTTGTACTGGCGGCACCGGTCTTGGAGGGCTCGCTCGATAGCCGTAGCGTCCTTAACGAACTCACTCACGGTTTTAGGGGGGTTGCGGACCAAGCCGGCAAACACCTGTTCTTTGACGCCATACATGAGATGCCGTAGCTTCTTTGGTTCACTCATATCAGGGTCGGCACGGCGAAAAAGGCGAGCCATGTCTTCCGCAAACATAGCCACGCTCTCATTTGGCTTCTGGATGCGCACTTCAAGCAGGCGCAGCGCATTGTCCCGTCGGTCAGTTCTCGCGAAAGTGTCAACCAGCTGGCAGCGGAAGTCATCCCATGTGGATAAGCTGGCCTCATGGTTTTCAAACCACGTTCTAGCATTATCCTGAAGGGCAAAATAAACATTACAAAGCTTCTGGTCTGCGCTCCACTGGTTGATCTTTGACACTCGCTCAAACTGGTCGAGCCAGTCTTCCACATCTTCAAACGCTTCCCCGCGAAAGCACTCTGGCACCTTGGTGTTCTGTAGAGTCACCGGTGTAGGATTGGTATGTGCCATGGCTTGAGAGGTCTTAGGAACTTGGGCGTTTGAGGAGTCGTTCGGCAGATGACTGTACTCCGGCGCTAGGCCTAGAAGGCGGCGGCTAGCACGATGGACAGGCGTGTCGATGTTTGGGATCCGCTGTGGACTGCCGGAAGGAGTCCTTTGCATACCCCAGCACCTCCACCAGTGTCACGCCTCGGTAGAAGACCAAGGAGAACCTAGTGATAGATGGTTTGAATGGTCGACCAGAACAAGTCTTGTGTTCAAGCTTCTTTCACTTCCAGGCTCGCGCTTGTCGTCATCTTTTGCGTCGTCTTCTATGCGGCAATATATATATATATATATATATATATATATATATATATATATATATATTTAAATCATTTGAAGCATGTTGCATTGAATAGACGACTAAAAAGTGGAGAGCTGATGCGAGCGTTGATTCCTTAATCATTTCATCTGTCCTGGAAGTTACCAAGCATTCTCATCTTCACCAGAGGCATGCCATGTTTCGTAATTACGAACTACTATGGAACTTCACCTGTGACAAGGTCACCAATATAACCTAGGTGGCCAACAGATGTATGTTAAAGAATGAGGAAAAAAAATTACTGTCTTCTTGGCAGTCTGTTGCTTCAGCCGATTTGAAGAGTGCTGCAACCATCTCTTGTTGACAGTCTCCACTTCATCAACAGTGGTAAAGCATTTGCTTGACCGCAGAGCCTCTACAAAGATACTTATTACTGAGAAGGAAAGAAGCCAACAGTCGGCGAGGCCAAGGAAAGCATTAGGGATCACACATTTTTTTGAATTTTTACTTCAATACTCACATAAATTAGTAATGTAATCTGTTTAGGGGAAAGAAAATTAACACAAACTCAAAGAAAAAACAACGTGCCGATGGTGGGAACCGAACCCACGACCCCCGAATATCGCGTCCGGTGCTCTTCCAACTGAGCTACATTTTTTTCTTTATTGCATGAATTGGTACAAATACAGAAGTAAAAGCTGAGCTACATCGGCCGCTGTCCCCCCTGCTACATTCTTGGGTATTAATGTTGTCTGTACACGAACCTTGAGAGTGTTCACCCGCACCACCCTCAACCATAGAGGCGGACGCGGAACGTCCTGTGCTACCGCCAGCGTGACGTAGAACGTGACCAAGAGCGAGGGCAAAAGCTGTGCTAGAACCCTCTTGCGCTACCTATGGTTTCAAGACTGCCAGAACCGAGACCCCCGTAAGCTGCAAGCAGATGAATAAAGGGGAAATGAGGGGGCTCGTTATAATACATTAGGGAAAAAAGTCAACAGTCGGCGAGGCCAAGGAAAGCATTGGGGATGGTACTTTTTTTTTATTTGTACTTCGATAATCACATAAATTAGTAATGTAATCTGTTTAGGGGAAAGATAATTAAACACAAACTAGAAGAAAAAACAACGTGCCGATGGTGGGAACTGAACCCACGACCTCCGAATATCGCGTCCGGTGCTTTTCCAACTGAGCTACATCGGCGGCTGTACCACCAACTGCCTCAAACGCGGCGCTACCGCTTCGAGAGCCTCGTTCTTTTGCCGGTCAAACAGGGGAAGATGTGTGTGAGTGGCTCACTCATTTTGTACGTGTGAGCCGCTTTAACCGCTATTATTCGGTGGCGAAACCAGCAAATGTGGTATTCTTCTTGACACAGACCGCCTTGATGTGGTACGAGAACCAGGAAGACTCTCTAACCACTTGGGAGGGCTTTGTGGAAGCTATGAAATAATGTTTTGGCGATCTGACACAAAGAGGAGGCAGGCTGAGCAGACACTCAGAGAGCTCAGACAGCAGGTGAGACACGCACCACATACATTGTAGCAGTATTGAAATTATGCAAGACCGTCGACAGTCGGATGACCGAGGTAGATAAGGTAGGCCATCTGCTCAAGGGCATTGCAGAAGACGTCTACCACTTCCTCATTGCCAAAGAAAACTTCAATTCAGTCGCCGACGTTATTAGACACTGCCGGACATTCGAGGCCCTCAAACCAGCCGGATTACATCGAAGTTTAGGCGACTGGCAAACGTAGTAAATAAGACCATGACTGAACAAGTGTTTTCATGCCCAGGAACGATAAACCAGGTAGAAGCAGTACTTCATAATGAAGACTGTTGGAATCGCAGGGTTAAATAAATTAAATCACACACCATGAATAATATACAAAATTTGGCACTGATCACTTGAATGCTCACACACCATTATGACATACAGTGTGCGCAAGATTTGTTGCTGTGCTAATCACTGCAATGCCACACATTTCAGTACTTTGTATCCGCAGTCTAATTGTTGCGACGCTCAGTTAGAAACCTAAATGAATTAGTGGAAACAGAACTTTTTCGTGAAATGGCAACCTCACTGCTTTTTTTCACATCCTTGAGAGGCCACACTTGAGGCACAGCCGACATATTTGAGGTAACAAAAATTCCCAAGCGCGACGACTCTAGTGGGGATTTGTAACGGTCCTCCTTCAGTTGATATTTTCGGCCAGTGATGCAGGGCTGTTTGGGCGACTTGAAGAATGCAATGTTTAAGAAATCGATAATGTCATTTCCAACAAAGCAGCACCACTCACCTGTTCTGCCTACAGCTAAAGTGAATAGTGGCATCCTGGCAATGCGATACTGTGGTGGGCTACAATGGGGAAGCATGGGACCAAGGCAGTCGGGCTCCCCAAACTTGCAAGCTGCAACACTTGTCACAGCAGAGGCGGTGCTGAGCTCTTTTATTTCTTCTATTCTATTCCATATTTGCAGCAATGGCTTTTCATGTTTCCGAAGCACGGGTAGCACCCAATGAAACACCATTATTTGTCCCAATATTGGGGCCGGTTTTCCCCAATATTGGGCTGATGGCGGTCCTTTGACGGCGTGCTACTTTGGAAAATAAAATGGTGAAACCATCCAGCGCTCCATTTCTCAATAATTCATTGGCGTTTTGTTCGAACGATCTTGAACTGGTCAAATCATATCGACAGCATAAAAACCCGTATTGCCAGATCTATCGGTGTTAATAACAGGCTAAGAAGCCTGCTACCCCAAAAACTGAAAAGGCAGCTGTTTTATAGTCTAGTGCATAAACTTCAATACTGTTTATTCGTTTGGAGAACTACAACAAAAACCAACTTAGGTTATAAACATTGCAGAAACGAATAGCACACAATATAGAGAATGCACCTTACAGGACTCATTTTGCCCAGGTTTTAAAGAAGAACAATGAACTCAGAATCGAAACCTGGTAAATAAAGAAACAGCAATTACCATTTTCCACGCAGTCAAACTTAATGAAAGCGAATTTTTCCAAAAATGTCTGCCGAAGGAACAGTATCTGCCGAAGGAACACAATTACAACACTAGGTGCACAGCTTACGCACAAATTACGGCATGCAAAAGCAATCCTTTGTTATACCAGATTTGTTAAATCGTCACCCAGCCATCATGACAATCGTAAATGAAGCATCGTACACAGGGGTTTTCAAAAGTTGAATGCTTACTTAATGTTATAGTAGAACGAACTTGAATTGGTATACTTTTTGCTTTATGAGTGCTTGTTTCTCACCTTTGAATCACGTTTTGTATGGCCGCCTGTTAATTGTTTTTTTTTTCTTTTTTTTCCATCATTCAGTGCCTCCAATCGTTTTCATGTCCACATTTTCCTTTTCTTTATTTTTTTCACTGTATGCTGAGGTGTTGTGTGTATTGTGAGGCTGACGCTCGTCAGGCATCCGTGTCTTTTTGTCAGCCTCTTAGACAAACCTGCATACACTTGTATCTCGTCTGGCTGAAATAAACTTTCAAACTTACCTCCCTCGCTATGACCTCACATAATCGCGTCGTTATTAGCGGAACCTTTTACGAGTACTGCTGCTGATCGCTTTTGTTAATACACAAAACATGGGTCAGCAAGCACATGCATACATGAGGTGGAATAATGTAGGCGTAGCATGAATTAGACCGCCAGCTTATAGTATCAGGTTTCTTGCAAACAGGCATACTTAATTTTTCTGCGAGGACCACCAGAAGCAGGATACAATCTTACAAGAACATTCTTGTTCTTTGAATACATTAATGATCTGAAATTGACTAATGTACAATCATAGAAGCAGAGAAGATGCACTGGACTGTATTAGCAAACGAAACTTTCCTGTCGTAAATGAGCAAACGCAAGTTATGAAAAAAAAATAATTTATTAAATGTCGCGTTAGAGAAAAATATATTTGTAATGATTTAGACCGAACAAATTTGTTTCTTATAAGCTGACATATATTTTGCGAAAGTAAACGTGAATTACGTTTTTTGTTTTTCCAAAACTCGGAAATAACTAGGAGCAAGCAAAAGGTGGCGGTCCACGCTTTGCATTCTCGGTTAGAGTTATAACTTTATCAAATCTAGTTTGCTGTAAGAAACTATGTCCTGTTAACCAACAGCGAGCGGAGAATAGGGAATTAGTTCCTAGTATCCTACTTTGGTGCCTCGCCAGGATTACACAAAGGGCTGTGTAGTTACATATATGGTTTGGCTGCTTTGAGGATTCGTTTCGTGGCCTTCGTATTTGTCGCATCTTCCACCTCTCAAAAGTGCCTGCGTTCCTAGCTATGTGACACTGTCACAGTCCGCCAGATTGTTCTGGTTGTAAAAGTAAGCCTTGAAAAAGTCCCGAATTCTTCGAAGCAATCTCAAGCGGCTGTAGTTCGCTCTGTATTCCACTTGTTGGCATGAAGAGCCCGTCTGGTCCACATCTGCATCAATATCGTAGGCGGCAATGCCAAATGGTATATCCTTGTGGATCGCATGTGCGGCGCACAACTGCAATAAAATATAACAGCCCGCTTAGACAGATGAAAACTATTTTACGAGAAATATCGCCATTGAAAAAATGACTTTTTAGCTGATGCACTCCCTTACTACGCAATGCTTTTCCACAGCGTTCTTCGTTTCTATTGAAACAGACTGTTTAATGTATTTCCTGGTTTTACTTTCTTCTGAGAACTGCATTTTCGGTATGTATAGCACTTAACTTGACACCGCAAAACACATAAGATATTAAAAAGACAATAATGGTGTCATTGAGGAAAAAAACGCTGTAATGGCCTACAAATATGAAACATTAAAGAAATGAAATGTGCATCAGTAAGATGGAGCTCCTTTGCGTAAGGCAGAAGCTTTTCGTGAACTTTAGAGCACGAAATATTTTTTCATCCGGCATTTGTAATGACTCTCTTTCGGAACTATTATAGCATAAGGCAACAAACAATACCGAAAGTAGTCTCTCCAATACAGGTTGGTGTGTGTTTTTAACCGTTTACTGACATTTTAACAAAAAGGCGCTGGTGGTATCTTGAATGCCACCATCAGATGTATGTTCGATTCGGCTTACACAAGATAAGGAGATAAAGATCAAAGGTATTTATTGATTAAGCAAATTTCGTTAAATATTTTCTCTCTTCATTCCACCCTGCACGTTGCAATCGTAATTTTGAACAATTTAATTACTCGAAGCTAATATAATTTACAGTATGTCTTTAAGTGCAACATAGCCATGTTTGACTTTTCGGCCTTTTCGGTTGCGATGCGGGAGCTGAGCGCTCAGAGTACGCCAGAAGTCTCGCCCACGATACTACGTAACAGATTAACGGAATGATGACGGCAACCGACGGCATCATGATTTAGCTGCGACTGCGGCAGGCAAGCGCTCGAGAAGAGCGCAGTCATTACTTCTGTGAGCAGCCAGTGATCTTTTGTCGTAATTGGCAATAACTTGAAGGCACGTTTCCTGCCACCAGGGGCTTCTAAAAAGCAGCCCGGGGATAAAGCGTACATTTTGCCTTTTTATCTCTGGCTCGGCCAAGAAAGAAACAGTGCGCAAGATTTTTGCCAGTGCTGTAATATTTTTCATCTAAAGTAAATTAGAATGACATGAACTCATGCCTGCGGCCCCATGGTATCTCGGTAGTTAGGATTTATGCATCAATAATGCTCAAAGTGCTCACCTTTAA
This sequence comes from Amblyomma maculatum, assembly GCA_023969395.1. Taxonomy (NCBI): domain Eukaryota; kingdom Metazoa; phylum Arthropoda; class Arachnida; order Ixodida; family Ixodidae; genus Amblyomma; species Amblyomma maculatum. Next base: position 11,434 of record JAJIZL010066190.1, on the reverse strand, counting down.
TCGCCACGCATGCCATGAACCTCTTCATCAGCTGCAGCACTCGTTTCACAACGTGCGTGGTATTGCCGAGATTGATTCAATTCTCTACTTGTTCTTTGTCGACAGCCGCCGGAATGCGAACTTATCACAGAGATGCTAGCGCGTGGATCTATTCTGTTCTTTTTTGTTCGTGCTCGTTGTCGCGAGATGCGGCTTTACCATTTTCGTTTTCGCGCAAGTTGCGTCCAGGTGAATGTAGAAGATTCCTGTCACTCGCGTGTGTTTCTGTAATGTTCCAGGTTACGCTAGTCACGATCTATGGCTTTATCTCGATGTTTCTTCGCCGCCTCTAAATGGAGCGTTGGCCCGGGCGACGAGCATATTTTGTTCGAAGACCGCCGAGCACAATTGTTGTTATCGCCACCGATTGCGTATTTCTTTTGTGGGCGCAAATCAGCCCAATAAAGTTTTATTCAAGTGAATTTCGAGCCTGCTCATTAGTTGCTAACGGCAGTGTCACCACTACGTGATATCTGGGGGAGGTGCTGACATTCAAGATTCGAGGCAACAACCCTGTTCGTGTCGCCCCGGGAGGCTTACTCGCCGTCCACTGTTTCATCCGCTGACTTCGAGGGCCCCATCTTCAAAACGGGTTACTACAGCACCCCACCCGGAACAGGAAGGAGGATCCTGCGGTGACAATGGCCCAGTTTGCAGTTTACATTTTAATGCAGCAACCCCGAATGCCGCCCTTATTCAATCGCACATAGGGGGAAGATGACAAAGATTGGGTCGATCAATACGAGCGAGTGGCAGCCTTTAACAATTGAGACGACGCTCTGAAGCTCCGGAATTTCTTCGCGCTTGATAGTACCATCTGTACCTGGCTGGAGAACTACGAGTCTTCCCTTAAAGCATGGGAAGCCTTCAAGAAGGCGCTGTTGGGGGTATTCGCGAGTGTCTTGAGGAGAGAAAGAGCGGAACTTCTCCTTTCCTTATAAAAATTTTATCTGTGTGTCTGATGAGAGTATGTTGCTCTTTCACAATGGAGACACAAGAGTATCTTCGGAATTTGAAATGAATTTTCTCTTGAGTTCTTACTGTGTGTCTAAAACAAATTGGCCACCGTGTTTCTGGTTGGCACTTAATGTGTGCATTTCTTGTGAGTTCTTCATGAGTATTGACCATTGAGCGTCTGGTGGCTTTCACTTTAGTTTTTGATGTGATCTTGGTTGCGACACTACATGCAACTGAGTTAGTGCCGGTATATTTAGTCACAGAAACCAAAAACAGACATTGCATTTTGTGAAAATGGTGTTTTTTTATTCATAATGTGCAGCACAGCTTGGATGCCAATCGCATGCCTGTTTTCTATGCTATGCAAGGAAATAAACTTACGTTATTTCCCTGCACGGCATAGAAGACAGGCCATCTTTGAGGTGAAGCGGCATTGTCATGAAGTAGTCGCACGTGTACCCTAACAAATAGAAAATGAAATCGCTTTGTATTACTGTTCACAATACTTCATATAATTCAAGCTTCATTTCCAACTCATGGATAAGCTTACACATACTTCAGCACATGCTGTTGAAGCACTCATATATGGAACCAAGTTTTGTGGAACAACACTCATGAGATAATTTCGAACACAAGAGGCATGACCCACTGTGTTTTTCTGGCACCTGTACATTTCAAACCCTCATAGTTAGCAGTTGGTGGGAGAAACATGCTGCACCGTTCACAGAGAAAACACAAAACCATAACGTTCAGATACATCATACAGGGTACGAGGTTTGGTTTTGCTATTCACAACAATGCAAACAAGTTTTCTTCAGAATGATTTTTTTCACTGACTACACCATTAGTAAAACAATGATTTCAAAGAAGAAATAAAGCAACCAAACCAAGGCAGCTATCTATTCATACTACCATTTTTAGCTATGCTTAGGGTGTGTACTTAATCATACATCCCTGAACATGTCATAGAATGTGGTGATGGCTTGCAGAAGGGCACTGCAGTGTGCTTGCTGGTAGATGATTTAGTGTGTTCCTCGTTTGTGCTGTGCGGTGTAGGTGAGCAGCAGGTAGGCTCCAGGCATCGGCCAGTCTGAAGTGCTCAGGTAACTGGGTATATAAAGAGGGAAAAACCAAGTGAGACCGAGCACAGAACTCCTTTCGTGGTAATGAAAAGAGACACAGCTATATATTCAGTAGCTACAATCATAAGGATTCTGGGCAGACAGCTTTAAGACGAGTGCTCAAAGCATAATTAAGCAAGTACTGGACTTCAGCCTCAATTCAATGTACTGTTTGCCAAAAGTAACCAGCCTGCATGGTGTGCTTCTCGTTTGTATAGGAGAGGCTTTCCAGTTTCCCTAAAGATAATAAGGCCATGATTCAAAAGAGCCTATTTTTTCTCCACAAGTGTGAGGGGCACCTACTTTAAAGGTACAGAATAGATAAGATAATTGGTGCTTAAAAGGAGTAGGAACGTTTCTTTTATGTATAAAATGAAAACACGTGAAACATTTTTCCAATTATGGCATATTTGAACAGAGTATATTCCTTCAAAACTCAAAGAAAAACCACCTCATCAGCCCATAATTTACTCTTTGAGGTGATGAAAAAAAAAAGAGTTCAAGAGAACACATTGCGTTATTCTATTTCCAACAATGTTATCAAAGGTGAAACATGCAGCTTCTCAAGCATCATTGCAAGCGTTTGAATGGAGGTGCATAAGTAGCGAACACAATGCCCTTTGCTAAAATTTTACCCTTATGTCAAGACTGAGACCTGTACTGTGAGGAGATTGCATTTGTGATTACATCATTATGAGCAATTGTCGGATTGTTACATAAGCAGTATGCAGCGGTACAAGCCATTTGTAGGAGCAAGCAGCAGCTTAAAGTGACACCCATATGAATGCATAAACACAACTGTTTTGAAATTTCCAACCTTCAGACTGCAACTATGGCAAGTTTCTTCATTTAGCATAGCTAAGTGCATTCTAGAGCAAAAAAAGGTGTGTATGATGTCATTTCAAAGCGAATATTTTTAAATAACTCCGACATGACCTTGTCGGACGTTTCACACGTCCCCATTCTGTTTAAGCTCTGTTCAAATTCCTCAAGCAACAGAACCTGATTTCCTTATCTAGCATTACTTCTGACTTGCAAAACTGAACAGTAAACTAATAAATAATGTGGAAATGACTGCTCTAGCAAAGCTACGAAGAAACAAATAAATTTATCTAATAGGGGCAAAAAGATCCCAACATGTATTCTATGAATAAACGCCTATTACAAAAGAAAAATAAAGCAAGTATGTCAACAGCAAAAAGACAAAGCAAGGAACTGGGGATGCGAAGGCCATCGTTGATGCACTGCAAAAAAAAATACTGAAAACTGCCATTTCGAACTGAATTCCTAAGGCGGTGCTACGAGCGTCTATACACACTCACGGATAGTGATGCCGCCACACCCTGCGGACGTAACAGATCAGTATTGGCTCACAATAACGTGATCAGGCATGATTTTCCTTTATGGCCACGGTCACAGGGTTAGCTTATGGGCAATGTTTTGAAGAGCGGGGGGCCTATTTGCTGCTTTTGTGCCGTCAGTTGAGGCCGTTCTCTCAATGAGAGAAAAAACAAGAAGTTTCAGCTTTGTTAACATTGCTAGAAACAGTACAATGCAACATATTGTCTCATATTCATTTTCATCTCCTCCTAGAAACTTGATTCTTAAATTATAAGAAAAATTAGGAACGGTGTTTCTTCCTTTAATTACTCAATAAAACTACTATGCTTGGATGCGCCAAATTTGGGACCGTGTTTAATGTGTCGCATTCCATATATGAAAAAAATATATATATATTTGTAAACATTTTACCATCTAAGTGGTTGTATATTCTGCAATTCTTATGTAGGTTTGCCTTACAGCCGCAGTGAAAAAATAATTAAAACAGCCTCCTTTCAGATTTGTAGCACCTCTTAATTAGTTTTTTTCTAAGTCGTGACTTTCGCACGCAATCAGAAATATGATCGACATTCTGCACTTTTTCTTCTTTTTACTCTGAGCACATAAAATATGTTTATCAGGGCCTGCATGTCTCAATCCTAGGTGATATCAAAGTTGCAAAAAATGTGCATGCAGAGAAGAGCTGCTTATGTCGTGATGTCGGTCAAACTTTTTTCTTCCAAAATACTAGGAATAGCACAAAACTAATTTCACTGCTGGTGTATTGAGAAATGTGTGTACAATGTGTAAGACAGCCAACCAACTCTACACAAATAAAGGCCTTTAAAGTCAAATTACCTCGAACCATAGCGGACATAACATTAAGGAAGGTAAAATGACTTTTTCATTTCTCGTTTCAAACTGTTTACTACTGCATCATTTCAACGCTTTCATGAAAAGCCACGACACAAAGTACCAAAGAATGCAACAGCCCACTGAAAGCTCATTTCTGCCTCTGTTGTGAACACTAAGATACATTTAATTCGTCAAAAATACAAGACTATGTAGTAATGAAAGCAATTATTCTTGACATGCACATTTTACTACATGTGGTTACTTAAATAATACTTCCTAATCGTCATTCTACTACGTAGTACTACGTGAGTTTGTACCTTGGCGTCAGCCATGATTTACATATTTTTGTTCAAGCACAAAAGCACCAAAACTAAATGAAACGACCACTGTGAAATACGAGCCACCGCAACAACCTGTTTCTCGCGCGCTGGTTTAACTCATCGTATTAATGCACTCACTATTACAAAAATAGGCGCTTTTAACATCAAATAAAAGATTTAAAACTCGTTCGGGGTACTTATCACATCCAATCACGAAGCCGGTCGTGCATCCAATGCACGCCAGCTACAACTATGTTTAAGAATATACACCATAACATTATACTTATATCGTACAGCGGCTTCGCGTCAGGGACGAACATACATGCGTATGAAAAGCGACGGCTTTTGAAGAGTTGACTTGAACGGCGCGGCAGGAAGAGACGAAGACAGAGAATACACACGGACAAGCGCCCAATCTTTCTGTCGCGCCGTTCATGTTAAGTACGTCTGACCAACTCGCCCAAACGTTCACGCTTCTTGTTCCGAAGAGTGACTGGCTCGCCCTCACAAAAGCAGGCTGGGTCGAGTTCGTAGCTTGTATTACGAAGGAATTTTAAGACCACACTCAACAGTATTAACAACGCGTACTTCATTCAATAGCAATATTAAATAAAAATAATTTCAAGCAGTGTACTCACATTTGCAAACAATCACGCCAGTCCATTTCCTTCTTCCGTGCTGATGCCGGCGTTGCCACGGCGCGGTGCAAGCGGTGTGCGGCACAGAACCTATTTACCAATACATCACATACTTCAGAACGTCTATCAAAGTGCACATGTCAAATATCAATTCTGCGGCCCATTCCAAGAACCACAGAACAAAAAAGCAGCACAGCGTAAGGAAATAGCGTTCACAATCACACAGCATGACAACAAAGGCAGCATGGCGCCGTCGCAACTTTTTGCCGCTGGCGGCTTCGGATCGGATCGGATTGACTTGTCGGTGGCTTTTCTGGCTTCTTTTTACTGCCGGCCGCTTTCTAGAGGGACTTTCGGTTTCGAAAGGCAGTTTGGCTGGTTTGGCGATAAATGTTTTTTTTTTTGAAAGGCAGCGTACAGTCTCGTCTAGGGCCATAATTAAGCACAAAGCTGGCGGGCTGAGGTACTGAAAACCAATGCCGCTGGGTCCCAGCGCACGTGGCATACCTGATTATGGGTCCAGTATGACGCTGGAGACAGTTCGTACTGGGACGCGGCATACTGTCACGCGCCGCACTGGTCGCTCAAAGAGAGAAAAAAAAACGCAGATAAAAAGTACAATCTAAAAAGTAACGAAGCACCTCAACTACATTTAAAGAAGCTAAAAAAAAAATAAGAAATAAGAAAAACTAGGCAAAAAAAAATTCAGCTAGTGCGTGTTTCGAACTCGGTTCCTCTTCCTCCGTAGCATTCTACGCTAACCACTCGGCCAGGCCGGAAACTTATTTTTTATCGCCTGCTTAGACATACATCGCTACACAACACAAGTGAAAGAACACTTGAGAAGAATGTACATAGCGTCGGTATGGGCTAAAACTTCCAGCCAAACCTTGACTGATGTAAAGGGGATAAAAACTCTTCATGTGCATAAGGGGCTCAATTCTCGATACCCCTTCGGGCACCGGGTACACATTCTTGTGGGTTGCCACGAACGCCGCCACGGATTCGCAGAAGTAATGGCGTGCCGGCCTTGTATCAATGTTGGCGTGTCGCGCTGCCATGCAGGCTTTCCATATACAGTGCAATCCCATCACCATTACTGCGTCGAAAGGGACGCCTCCATCATTTTCCACAGCTAGGAAACGAATTCCTCGGGGGTCTAGTGGCAGATCTTTTTTCAGTGTTCTTTGCAGTATGTCCCAAAAGAACACGCCACCCAAACACTCCAAGAAGACGTGCTCGACGGTTTCGGGCTTTCTGCATAAAAAAAAATGCACACCCCAGGGAACGTACAGTCCCTTTTCCTCCATCCAGGTTTTGACCTCTAAGGTTCCGGTGTGGAGCCTAAAGAGTCTGCTAAAACTTTCTTACGTGTTATGCCACGATCGCATTTATAACATTTGGACAATGTTTGGAAGCATGTTTTGAAGTGTGCAGGCCATTGCTGCCGCTCTAACAATTACAACTTCTGCGCCATTGAAACTTGCTGCCTGCTCCCACGACTTGCAAAAATAGTTCTGGATACTATGCGCACCATTTTGGGCACTGGAATCATTTTAACATGTCGAGTTTGGCATGGCAAATTTACCAGCGCCGGACGTTCCTTGGTGTCCTGCTACCGTGGGCGTAATTTTCGCTGAACACGGAGCTGTGGCACAAACCTTCAAGGAAAAAAGTGCGACCAAGCTTCAATACCGGCAAGCGCAGCAGCGACGACACTATTTTAATTGTAACTAAAGCTTATTCGTATGTAAATATTTTGGGGAACGATGCGATGACCGAGGGCTCGGCTAATCTATACGGAGAGCAAGAAGGAGCTCAAAAGCTTGAGAAACACGCAAAATATCATGCATTACAAGCGCTGTAGTGTTTTTTTTTTTCACTCATGGGCCCATCCCTTGGTAAACTACTCTCTTCCTTGTCTCCTTTTTAGTGATTACTTTGTAAACATAGCATGTGTGAAAAGAAATGTAAACGCACATTCCTGTCAAATGATCAATTTAATGCTTAGTTTTGAATTCAATCATTTCAGGCCACCTTCCTGTCCAGTAGTAATGCAAGGGCATGTAGCATTCTTTAAACGATTTTGAAATTGTGTTGTTCCTCATTAATTATGTTTACGTCCTCCAAAATTATCAAGCAGTAATAGTAATGCACATGTAATTATCGTTGATAATTTGCACTGTGTTTCAAGTTGAAACACACCGTGTTTTCTCAATGGGTGGTCGCAATGACCGACAAAATACAAATCATACTTTCCGTTGACTTTTCACATTCTGTGCTTACACATTAGCAGTTCACAAAAAAAGCCTTTGATTTTTAAAACAAGAAAAAATAATGTGAAATGTCAATTGAAAGTCTGGTTTAAAGCTGTTGCTTAAACACAGATGGTATTGAATGTCTGTTGAGTTCCTTTGTACTCATTGAGAAAACGTTAAGGCCAAACCAGAAACTTAAAACCCATTTTCGTAAGGGTTCAGTCTAGGGTTCAGCTCTCTAATGAATCTTTCTTCTCATGTGTGGACTAAATGAAGCACCTTTTTCATGGGGCCGACCCTGAGATGAGCGAGGAGAAAAAGGTGAGATTTCTGATGCGAGGCGTAAAGGAATCTCTTATGCCTGCTTCGTCAGGAACCCGCTCAAATCCGTTGACATATTCGGCACAGAAGCAACATCGAAGCGACCCTCGACACCCGCGTTTGACAACACAACCGTCCAGTGCAAGCCTGCGCTGTTTGCCCGCAAACTACATCCAATGCTGACAACAACTGGAGGGAACTTAGCTGTGAAGTGGTCAGTGAAGAAGCTCAGCAGGCATTCGGTGTTCCTTAAGAGACATCTCCGATTGCTCCAACACAAGAAGTCACTGCGATAAGCTATGCGGGCGCTTTAGCCACCCTGCATTCCAACGAGGCTGGCCAATCGACCCTCGTCACGAACAAACCGCTGCTGAACGACGCCCTACGGCCCCCGCCCTCCACGCCCATGAACGACGCCCAATCTCCAGGTAGTGTGACACCCAGAGGATTGCGAACCGCCCATTATGCTTCCACTGCGGTGAGACCGGCTACATTCGGCGTCACTGTCCGTATATACGCATCGACCTGCGCGGCTTCGCCATCGCCGCCCCACGACCGCGTCCGGGTGAACAACTAGAAGAAATTGACAACCTGCGTAGGCCACTCAGCAAGCCGTTGGTACCGCACTCCATCGCCGTATAAGGCCTGCCGACGTTGCCTGGCCGTATTTACGCACAAGAAAGGTCTCCAAGCGCCGGTAGGAGAAACTAAAGGCAGCAGCCATTGGAGGTGAGTTCACTATACTCCGAACAAAAGATATTCCGCTGCCGATGCGAGTAACGACGACGCCGCTATTACGCCGACGCTCCGTGCTACCGCCCCGCACTCCCTCTCCATTTTCCCTTGATAATCTTTTCCCCCTTGATTGAAGATCCTTTGTTAGTCAACCTCGTGTCCTGATGTCTTCCTTTGCGTGTTTTTCTGTAAGGCTGTAGTTCCGCTTTTAATATGAACCAACAGCTCAGATAGAAATCGTCCTGCACCAGTTAGAATTATCTTTATGTATGACTGCTGTTACATTTTCTTACAGAAAGTACGACTCTACTACTCGATCTGAGTAAATGCAACACCAGACATTCACTACCACCTGACTTGGTGGGTGGTGTTCACGGAGTCAGTGCGGGCTCTGCTCAAACCAGTAGCGGGCGTTGTGAAAATATACTTGCCCATTATGGCAGAAGTGGCCTTGTCCGTCCACGAATGTTTCTAAAGAAATCTTAGTCTTCATCACATTTCATCAACGCTAAGCTGACGGCTTCATACGCTTTTATAATCGTCTGCAGTGAGGTCCGGATGCAGCGATTTGTGGTAAAGATAAAAAAAAACCTTCGTGACCACTCTCTGGACTGAATAGCCGAAGGATTTAAAGGCTTCTACGCTTCACGGATGCTGGCTTCGGGGTATGCGCAAACGTAGGCGAGGATATATATCCAGAATTCTTTACTGAGGATAACACCCTTTGCCTTCCTTGAATAACCCACAGGTCCTGTCATCCGGAGAAGTTTGTGCCTTTTAGCGAATATCGCGTGTGACGGAACCAGGCGGCCAAGATTCTCGGAGGCGTAGAGTCTTTAGGCGATGCGAGCATTGCTATTCGTTTTTACACACAATTGCGAGAACCATCTGCACCTTATCGGCCAACGAGTATCGCGGTTACAGCTGCCCTACCATTCCAACGCAAATTCAGAGTTCATATATATATTGCATCAGCCTAGTCGACAGCCAGCCGCGGAGCACGGGGGATTTTAGTGAAAAATATTAAATCGCAAGGCGGTAGGTCACCGGTCCTTTCTTGTTCGAGCCACACCGGAAAGGAAAAGTCACGCATTATCACAGTGCTGCTTTTTGGAAGCTGCTGACAGCAGAAAACGTGCCTCCAAGTTGAATGCCAAAGACAAAAAAGAGTGCGTGCTGCTCACGGAGGCCTGCCTGCCGCAGTCGTAGCTATCCTTTACGCCATCGGTTGTCATTATTTCGTTCATCTCCCTCAGAACTTGTTGCATGTGTTCTGACTTCTGAAAACCTGTATTTCAGACCACTCCGTGGAATAAAAAAGACGAAAAAAATACCGGCCAATCAATAGAACGCAACCAAAGAGAACTCATTTTTGCAGCCGCTCCCATGGTTTCCATGATGGGCTCACACGTTGCGATACTCGACATAATATTCGTGATTTGACAAATTATCTAAACGTTTGCTCGGGGCCATGAAATATGTTGACCGCAATATTCTAAATGATAACAGCAGCTATGAAAGATTATCTGAAAAAAGGATCAGTTAGTTGTAACATTGGCAATTTACATCCTCAGGGGAGGATGCACACCACAGCTTTAGTTCCACACATAGTTGCCAATTTTCAGTTTCTTGAACGTAAATTCAGCAAGCCGTGTAAGCTACCGGCATATTCCGTTACCCAGGTCAAAGATAAACTCTTCAGGTCAAAATCTCCTGCTTTTCGTTGGGAGACAGAATACTATTAGAAGGACTGGAAATGCATTCGCAAGGAAACGTATAGCGATTCTGCATATGACCGTATTGACACAAGCTTCACTTGAACCTACCTTAGCCTTGAGAGCTTGCTCAGTGTCAAAGGTTAGGACATGTGTTGTGTTGGTGAAATAACCAGACATAATATCCTGCCGGTATCGGTACTGGCCGGTGATGTTGTTTTCGCACACCTTCAGAAAATAAAGCAAAAGGAACACATAAGTCTGGAAGAATTCGTAAGTTTATAAACCACAAATAAAACACCCTTCGCACAATGTAACCTCACTGCCATAGGAAAGAAATATGAAATATATTTCCCATGAATTACCAACAGTGCGATCCTCGCGCAAGTCGTATTAAAATTTTTCAGAAGGGACAGCTGGTTGATCGATGTACCAGACACCATTAATTTATGGAAACCGGGCAGAACGGAACTGCCGTAGGCACAGGTGCAAACTGACAACTGTTTAATAAAGCGGCATGAATAAACGCCCCGTATGTAGCAAAATCCGGAGTGAGTGCTGACGTTTCGGAGTCTGTGTTGCAAGGGAACAAACTCAGCATGCTTGTGGCACGTAGTCTATCTGACCACGTGCCCGTGCATTTATTGTTCGGCAGATTGCGCAAGTTTACAAGGCTGCATTTAATGGCTGATTTGGCAAGTGGCGTTTACTCTGGATCCTCATTTGAGACAGAAACCCACCTTCCGCACCCTCTCGGCTTGAGTCACACAAAATACTCTTTGGATACGCAGGGAACCTTGTATCTTGTATAGTTTGGTTAACGTGTGAAATTATATACGTACATGTCGGCTCATGAGTCATAAAACAGGTCAGCTTACAAATTTGTGCTAATGCATACGTTTGAGATGGGTAACAGAGCCATACTCAAACGTTGGAACATAGGCGAGTAGTGAAGAGCTCCTTGCGCACGAGGAATGTTAAAAGGTGGAAAGGAATTTAACGGCGGCGCAACACGGAAACGGACACAGACAAGAAGGGGACACCACATGCGCACACTACCAACTATTTATTAAACGGAAAGGTGGCATATTTATACGTCCATCTCAAACATCACACTCATCGCCACAGTCCGCTCCAAACCCAACACGTGAACGC
>JAJIZL010066183.1:0-15665 GCA_023969395.1 Amblyomma maculatum | reverse complement strand
AGTGGAGGTGGAGCGTCGAGTCGAGGCGCGTTTGTGAATACGGGCGTTAGTTTGTTGAGTTTAACATCCCAAAGCTGAATTTGAGTTTGTAAGCGATTCAGGCAATTAGAGGTGGCATAGTGGAAGGCGCAGGAAATTTTAATTGCATGGTGTTTTTTACGGTGTGTTCACGTCGCTAAGCACACGGCCGCCGCTTCGTGTCTCCTCCATTAAATTGCAGCCTCAGAATATACGTAGAAGTAAAAAAAAAATTTTCGTACCCACCGCAATAGCTTAGTTGTGAAGACGCAGATCTACATAACCAGAGTACACGTGTTCTAACCCGACCGCGGAGGCCACGGTTCGAGGAGAGCGAAGAGGGAACGCGTTCATGTGTTGCGCAATGTCACTGCACTGTAAATTTCTAAGGTAGTCGAAATTGATCTATGGCCATCCACCATGGCAACTATCTGTCCCTATCTCTCTTCTTTCATTGCAATATTCCTCGCTTCCGTTACTTTGCTGTTCGAATGTCTGCCGAGAAGCGCGGCGGAAACCGCTCATATGCTGTCCTATAAACCAATTTACAACTTAAATATATACATCGAACGATTGAGGATTGGAAATTCGGTGACAGTATGGCTGTCTTCTATAATCATTAAAGGCCATCCAAGAGACGAACGGGGACCGATAAAAGAATACATGACCTGCAGTAACAACAATCTTTCCTTATTCTTGTCTGTGTTTAGTTAAATTTGCAAAGTATAATCTGTCAAACCTATTAATCAATGAGACACGCCCTAGTGAAGACTTACGGAAATTTTGACCACCTGGGGTTCTTGATATGGCACAGTACACGAACGCCACTCCATTTCGCCTGCATCGAACGTAGTTGCTGGCTGTCGGCTTCTAACCCGGGTATTCCGATACAGTAGTCGGGCATCTTAAGTATTCAGCCATCAGGGTGGTCGTTTCTGTGTTCGTCTCTCACATGGGACACAATGATTCCGGAAAAGTAAATTTTCTGGTAAGTCTTCAAGTTATTCTAAAAGGCGCTGCCTTATTGAAAAATTCTGGATATATTTCATACCCGGTGCGGTATACTGGTTTCTTGCTACATCTGCAATCTGTTTCCGCCCAGTGCAGCTTTTGCCACATCATAATTTAGGCCGCACATCGGTTGTTACACATCGGATCGACACCGGTACCCCTTTGCCCCTGCGCCAACGACCTTACCACGTTTCCACGACCGAACGTAACATATCGTGAACAAGTGGCCGACATGCTTAAGCGTTCCATCATTCAACATTCGCACAGTAATTGGGCCTCTCCCGTCGTTCGTGTTTCCAAAAACGACGGCTCCATCCGCTTTTGCGTTGACTATCGGCGCTTGAACAAAATCACCCGCAAGGACGTCTATTCTTTGCCGCGTATCGACGACACTCTTCACTGTTTACAAGGCGCAAAATTTTTTTGATCTTTGGACATTCGTTGTGGATACTGACAAGTCCCGCTTGTCGATGCAGACCGTGCCAAGATAGCTTTCGTGACGTAAGGCGGATTGTACGAATTCAACGTCATGCCGTTCGGACTGTGTAACGCACCTGCCACTTTCGAGCGCATGATGGACAGCATATTGCGCATCCTCAACTGGAAGATTCTGCCTGCGACGAGGCGTTTAGTACACTGCGCCGATTGCTTACCTCGCCGTCCATATTGCGGTATTTTGACCCTGATTCTCCTACTGAGATCCACACTGATACAAGCGGCACAGGTACCGGTGATATTCTAGCGCAACGCAAACCCGGGTGTGCTGACTAAGTGGTCGCCTACTGCGAGCCGCACCTTGCCGAAGCCGGAGCTAATCTACTCAGTTACGGAGAAGGAGTGCCTAGCCATAGTTTTGGCGATAGGGAAATTTCGCCCTTATGTGTACGGCCGACCCTTTAAAGTCGTTACGGACCACCATTCGCTGTGTTGGCTGTCCTTCTTAAGGATCCAACTGGCTGCCTCGCTCGTTGGGCATTACGGCTTCAAGGATATGATATTCGTTTTTTGTATCGCTCTGGAAGGAAGCATAACGACGCCGACGTAGTGTCTCGCTACCCGCTACCCCCGGAAAGTGTTTTAGATTTACTCATTGACTGTAGTTGCTTGTCTTATGATAAACATGGCGGTCGAGCAGCCCAGAGATCCATGGATCGCCTCCCTTCTCGCTTTCCTTTCGGACCCTTCACCCACTTCGATGCCTCGTGCAATTCGCCGCCAAGCTGCTCATTTTACAATACGCGATGGTCTGTTATACCGCCAAAATTATCTGTCTTCCACCCGCAAATGGCTGCTCTTCAATCCTCGACACTTGCGTTCCGAAAGATGCGCTTCATTTCACACTGACTTGCAAGCCGCTCACGCTAGCGCATTCAAGACTTATACTCGGCTTCGCTTGTGTTTCTGCTGGCATGGAATGTATACTTACGTCTGCAAGTTCGTTCGCTCCAGCCTTGATCGCAAACGCCGGAATGTCGCCATCGCCATTCCACCGTCCCCATGCAGCCTCTTACTTACCCATCAAGACCTTTCGACCGAGTAGGCATTGCCTCTACGGCCCGCTTCCATACACTGCAATCGGAAACCGATGGGTCATTGTAGCGGTTGATCATCTGACCCGTTATGCCGAAACCGCCTGCTCTACCTGCTGCTACGGCACGCGATGTTGCAACCTTCATCTTATACCACTTTATACTTTGTCAGGGAGCGCCACGGGAACTGTTGAGTGATCGCTGTCGTGTATTCTTATCGGATTTGGTTTCCTCCCTCCTGCAGCAATGTAATATCACCCATCGCACTACTACGCACTAGGTGTACGATGTGATGGGCGACTAGCGCTGCCCAGTCAATCCAAACAAATATCCCTATAAGGGACGCGAGTCTGCCACAGGCACCGGCCGCGGATTAACCTACCAAATGCCGTCTATGTATTTGGATGCAACTAGATCGCTGATGCGTATAGCTGGTAGGTCGCCTACAATAACGTCTGACAGGTCTGCATTGAGAGTAGACTTTGTCTCGGCAACCTCACGGTAAACATGTAGTGATCTGTCCGCCTGTGGACCGAGGAAATGTTCGGGTGTAGGCACATGACTCACCGTGCTCTTCCAGTACAGGATGAGCGAGCCACCTGTCGGGATGGATGGCAGGCCAAGGCCTCCGCTGCTCCTCGGAAGCTGTAGGATGTGACGGGTGATCAGCGCTGTCCTGCCATCCCAAACAAAAGTCCCTATAAAGGACGCGAGTATGCCACCGGTATTCAAAAATGAGCCACGAGCACGCACCCAAAGACTGAAATCTGGGATGGTGTCTAGAAAGACTGTATTTTATGCGCTAGTTTAAGCTCAAGATGGCGACTCAACCATGTCCTCGCTCACCAGCTCACGCTTCCTTTTCGTCCTCTTCCTTCCACTGGCTCGTTACCTTCTTCCTCCTCGTTGGCTCGGAAAGAAAAGCGGAGCTAAAGCTTTAATTCACACTCCCGGCCCCGAAATATCAGGTGTTGATTACTCCTGGAAATTGTAGAAGTTCTCACGGGGTTCTCCCAGTAACAGGCTGCTCACACTCACTCTCGCATCCAGTTCGGGCTGACCCTCACTGGACATCCAATACAGCTCGCTGCTATACTGCTGAATCGGTACGAATGCTTCAAACGGCGACTGACTTGCCAGTGTCATGACCATCCACGTGAAGTAGCGCATGAGTTCTATCATTTCAGCTTCCAGCTGGTACTCAGTGCGGACGCCATCATTGTAGAGCTCCGCGGTTATGTGTACAAGTTCGGCCGGTAACATCCAGTCTTCCGTTATCAAGTGAATTTTGACTTTCTTGCTCTTTAAGGTGAAGGCACGTAATATCTTTTGTAGTTTTTCCTGAGTTGGGTTCTAACGCTGTCCTGGTTGGCCACAGAATTAAGGAACCACATTTTCCGTAAGGGCAGATGTTCTCAGTCGAGTGTAGGTAGGCAAGTAACCTGGCCGGAACATTGTCTTAGTGGTGGGTGTGGCCCAAGGGAAGAAGGAACGGAAACTTCTCATAGAGGAACGGCGCCACGAAAGTGAAGAAGCGGTAGCAGCTGTAGTGGAAGATATTGCATGCGTCAGCCTCCCCTATCACTGTGGAAAGCTGTTGAAGCATATTGAAGTGCCTGACAATCAGCTCGGAGATGCGAACGTCTCTGCGATGACGCAGGAGAGCGGCAAAGTACAGGTCCCGCTTCTAGAAAGAGTGGTAATTTTCCCAGGCATTAAGAAGAGATATGGCCTTTGTCTACTATTTGTGAGCCCGTACCAGGCCCACGAAGGATTTCTCCGGCTTGCGCTCGACGTAGTGCACGTTCTGAGCGTGCCTGTGCATGTCGACGCCGGGGTTTGGGAGTCCCAGAGCTCCAGCCACGACTCTTGTGTACTCTTCATCGGAGGGCCACTCCCACAACAAGTAGCATTCTTTCAGCAGCGTAGTTGCTGTCATTACCTGATCTCGCGGCTTGTTGGGCGCCAGAGTGATTCTAAGGAAGGGAAAGACTCGCAGTTCCCTGTCTAGGTAATCCAGTAGGCTAGTCAGTTTCTCCTCATGGCTGGTCTCGAGCAGGCAGATGTCGCGAATGGCACCCTAAAAGTTATCTACACCTTTCTTTCCTGTGTACTCGATGATGCAATCTGTGCATATGTTCGACACCTGGCAGAGGAATCGTTCCTTCGTCATATCGTCGAGCTTCGGCATAGAGGTATGATCGAAGTAGCGGCGTAGCTTGACCACCGTGGTTGTCACAATGAGATGGTTTTTTTAAAACCCCGTGTCAAACGGATACTCATTTTCGCTCCATTTGTGTCCACATGCGCGGTCATAAATGTCGGCGCAGGGATTCACAGAGTTCTCCTCATAGTTTTCTGGGCACAGTGCCACCCAGCGGCCGTCCAGGTGTCTAAATAGTTAAGTCTCTGTGGCCGTCTGATTGACTCTACCAACGTGGTCCAATAATGTCGTTGAAATAGAACAGGTCCTGAAGAAGGCCTTCGGAAGTGCTCTGGCTGTTTGCCTGCTTGAGTCGATAGGGTACCCGGCGGCGCACGTGAGTGGCCTGCTTGCGGACATTGTTCAGATTTTCAAGTTCCCAAAAGGAGCGGAGCCATTCATCATTCTCGGTTGTGTTCGTTCTTAGCACACAGACCATCGTTCCTGATTGTCGATTTCTTCGTTCTCGCGCAAGTTTTCACACCTTGAAAGGTCCATCCCAGCTTGGACTCCATAGCGGTGAGTGACGGCATCGTGTTGCATCTACGGACCTGCCCCGTCAAAACTGTCTACATCTGGCCCGACCCAATCAGGATGGGGATCCCACTGCAGTTGCCAATGTTATGACATAACAATTCATCTGCAATATGTCGGTCACGCTGCTTAAGTGACACCACAAAAGAAGAATCCATAGCGTCTCCTCAATGTCCTCGCATATTTGAGGAATCACAATAGCGTGCAAAGTGATCTTGTCATCCGAAAACTGGCTGGCTCTTTAGGTGCAGCTCTACAATGCACCGTTTCTTGGCCGCTTGATCAGAACGTTTGCAAAGGTATTAAGGGCTATCTTTATCGATCCCACTGACGTCGCTCGCAGCTGCTATTGCCAATGATTCTGTAATAAACGTGCGCTGACTGACTTCATCGAAGATGCCTCGAACATAGCAGCAGGTGGCTGGCACTCACTGCTAAGGCCCGGAATGTTTGCAGCAGAACACAAGAGGATGATCCAAGGGAGGTGCATAGGGTTGCGTCGGTGGTCATTCTATCCTCTTCTTGAGTTCCCCGCATCGCGTCCGCGTTGCATATGCTTGTGGCGTGTCATCCCCTGCAGTTGAAGCATGTAATCGTGCCACGGCAGTCCAGCGCACGGTGTCCTTCGGTCGTGCACCGAGAGCACCGCATGCTCCATGACAGAAGCTTTTTCTCTGAAAGCAGCAGGTCAGCACGGCATGACGAATTCAAATAGTCGCTACACGAGCAAAAAACACAGGTCTCGGCGATCTTTGAAGATTGACCATGATGAATTGGTGACGTTAGTCGTACGCAGTCGCTGTATTACATTGGTTGTCATGGTATTGCGTCCGGGTCTCTGACTGTATTACCGAGTCCCCACGGGCTTTGTAGTGCGTTTTTTCCAACCTCTCCACTTCAATTGCCAAGAACGCCAGCAAGCGGTCTAGCTCCGATCCAGTTGCTGCAGTATGCTGGACTTCCGCTGCCGCACCAGTCGCTTGTGAACGATGGTAATGGATGACGTAAGCACGCGCGAGCGTTCTTGGGAGGATGTCGCAAAGCATCGCAGAGAACGATGTCCTGCTAACGCCCAAGAACTCTAAACGTCTGATGTTACTGAGTACTTGCTCGTAGAGCTGTCGGAGAGCCGTGGTGGCGGTTCGAGAACGTATGGTTGGCTGCGTCCTAAGTCTGCAGAAATATTCTTGCTCCAAGCATGCTTTATCGCCGAACCTTTTCTTAAGCATATAGTAATGGCGTCCATGTAGCACGCCTCGGTTGTCAGAAGGCCCGCGATGGCTGAAGCCGCGTCACCTCTCAAGAAAAGTCGCAAATAGTGAAATTTTTCTGTCACAGTGAGACCATCGTTGCAATAAATAAGGTGGTCAGATTGCTCCCAAAACTCCGTCCAGTGGCTCAGGTCCCCAGAGAAAGGTGTTATAGTGAGCTTCGGCAGCTTGACTCCGAGACTTTCGGAAGAGGGACCTATGACTTGATCAGCGACGTCCGAAGGCGAGGTCATCCTAGACATCAAATTACTGCGGCGACTCAGAAGGTCTGTCAGCGTGTGTGCCACGCTGTCCTCATACTCTATGACTGTCGCGTACTCTGCTTCGAAGCATGTATCATCACCGATGTGCTCTTCGAACTCGTCGTCAATATTCTTCAGCTCGTCATTATTAGCCTTGAGTCGTTCGTAGATGCACGTCAGTTCGCTAAGCGTCATCGCATGGGATGATAAAAGAGGACTTGCCTCATTGATAAGTCGGGTGTTCTGAGCCTGTCGAGCCATCCACTTAGATCTCAGCCTATCCATGGGGATACGGCCCTCGCAGCCCCTCGTAAGGTCCAGGCAATACTCCAGGGTTTCGGCACCAAAATGTTCAAAAATGGGCCACTAGCACGCACCCAAATACTGATGTCGGGGATGTTGTCTAGAAAGACCGCATTTAAAGGGTTAGTTTAAACTCAAGATGGCGACTCAACCATGTCTTTGATCACGAGCTCACGCTTCCTCTTTGTCGTCTTCCTCCTCGTTGGCGAGGAAAGAAGACCGGTGCTATGAAAGAGAATTTATTGGGTACATACATACATACAAAAACGCACATCACTCACAAAACAAAGCACAAGACACTGTAGGTTACATATGCATAATAAACTAAACATAACATAATTCCCCAGAGAAGGAAAAACAGTATAATCGAGGAGGGTTCTAATAGAGGACTACAGGCATCTCAAGTCTGCTGCCTCGTACAACATAGAAGCGCGTGTGCCAGCGCCGCAGAACCCGCGTCTCGCCGTCAATTTCTAACGGTCCAGACATACTTCCAGACGACGAGGCGCAGCCTCTGCAAGGCTGGGTACATTGCTCGGGCGGGAGCTCGGCGCACCTCAGCGAGGCACTTGCGACGCCACAACGCAAAAAGAACCACACTGAACACAAGGTGTTCAAAAAGGCAGCGCCGGCGCCTGACGCCGGGGATTATGCGGGTGTTAGACATCCTATATGCGAGCCGCCACATTGTTCTCGTAACTACACATTCGAAAAAAAGAACGCGCGAGGCTCTCGGGAGCACCACAGTTGGCACACTGGTCATTGGGTACAACACCCCATCTGGTAAGGCGCTGTTTCGGGGGAGGACGCCCCGGCGCCTAAGCCGGTCAAAATTTCGCACTTCATTTGGCAGCCGACACGCTGCCCACACTCGCCATTTGCGTACAGCGCTCTTTCGCTGCTCATCAGCTGAAAGCCAGCGAACGACTACTAATTAGTTGATGCGTATGGCTGGTAGGTCGCCTTCATTAACATCTGTCAGGTCTGCATCGAGAGTCGACTTTATCTCGGCAACCTCGCGGTAAAAAGGCAGAGGTCTGTCCGCTTTTGGACCGAGGTATTGTTCGGGTGTAAGCACACGTCGCGCCGTGCTCATCCAGCACAGGATGAGCGAGAGACCAGGGTATGACTTGTCAGCTAATAGCCTCTCTACCAGCCTTAACGCGAGTACTAGAGCCACTGTCGGGATGCACGGAAGGCCGAAGCCTCCCCTGCTCCCCGGAAGGTGTAGGATGTGACGACCGACTAGCGCTGTCCTTCCATCCCGAACAAAAGTCCGTATAAGGGACGCGGGTCTGTTCACCACTCGGCGCGGCATTGTCGCGATACGCGCCACATAAAAGGTGAAAGCACACGCTCGTGTCTTAAGGAGACTAACTTTAGCATCGAGGGCGAGGTTGAAACACGTTTCGTCAGAAAGGGCGTGCGTAGCTCGCGAGAGAAGAGAACTACGTCCCATGTCCGGGGGGAGACTCCGCTTGGCTCAAACAGCACGCTAAGTACACACACTGCGTCCACAAACGGTACGGCGGCTGCTAAAGGACCCCTGAAGTGACTGAAGCGGAGAGCATTATGTTTCCTCGGGTTGATCTGCTCTCCTGATACAGCTGTGTATTCCGAAAAGTTCAAAAAAACAATGAAGCTGTCATTGTCAGGCACGAAGAGTTTAATGTCCGGGTATGCAGATACAACGACAGTCTCCTGTCCTACTTATGGAAAACTTCGAATACGCCTGTCCGCGGTGATCCTACGCAGCAGCGGTTCGAGCGAAAGTATGAAGAGTACCGGCGAGAGCGGGCGCCCCTAACGCTCTCCCTGCGTAATCGGAAAGCTGCCGACAATTTGGCCATTCAGTACTAGTTCACTGCTAAGATCTGTGTAAAGGCCACGTAAGAGCTGAACGAATTCGTCAGGAAAACCAAATGAGCGGAGCACAGCGAACAAGTAACCATGTTCTACGCAGTCGAAGGCCTTTGCCTGGTCCAAAGAAACAAAAACTCCAGTGATCCGTTGGGCACAGGCGTATTCGAAGACGTCTCTCGTCAGTGTCAGCGAAGCGAACACCGATTGTCCAGGTACCGAACAGGACTGGTATGGGCTAACCAATCCTGAAGGTAGATTCGCACGCTACGGAAGAGCAGTGTGGCTACGAGTTTATAGTCGTTGTTAAGGAGGGTAATCGGTCGCCACGATGAAGAACTCGACGACGTCATGCCCTCCTTCGGTATTAGAACGATACGGCCGACACTGAACGAGGGTGGCTTGGTGCCGCTCTCAAGGAAACAATTTACGAGCATAAGTAAAGAAGGACCGAGGATGTCAAAGAAAGTAGAATAAAAACCGGTTACAAGTCCGTCAGGACCGGGAGCGGTCGACTGGTTCATGAAGCCTAAGGCACAACGCCCCTTCTCCAAAGTTGCCAGCTCCTTAAGTGCCGAACATGCGTCTTTTGGAAGTTGAGGGAGAGGCCCACAGAAGGAGCCGACAGCTCCTTGAAAATGCTCCTCCTGGTTAAGGCCTTGCGACGAAAAGAGGGCTGCGAAATGTTCGGTAAACGAGTTGCGGATGTCCGCGGGTTCTGAAGACGTCGTACCGTCCGCAAACGTGACGCTCTCCACCCGCGTTTGCCTGTTACTGCACTGCCCAACGACTCGAGCGTGTCCGAGGTCCGCGGCATCCTCAAGCGGCACGTTTGATGGTCCCGCTGAGACTGATCCGCGTGAACTGTCTTCGAGGATGCGGTGATAACGCTCGCGCAGCGTATCGAGATATTCGCGCTTCGCGAACGCAAGCGTTTCGCCGCCCCGTACGATGCGCATACGGCGCAGAACGTCATTCAGCATAGTCGTAAAGCGGACACACCGCGCCTTCCCCGCATACACAAGAACATCGCGCCAGCGTGTTTTCAGCGTGTCCCAGGTAACAGGTGTTATGTCAATAACTGCTACCACAGACAAGCACAACTCTCGGCGTATATCAGGGAAGGACTGTTCATCGCGTAGTAACGCTGCATCCATGCGCCACATCAGGGGCTGTTTGCACTGCCCGGGGCTGTTCGCAGATTAACCGTGACCGGGAAGTGATCACTTAGTTTAAGGCCTGGTGTGAAAGGCAATAACTCGCACTGTAGCACGTCAGGTGCCATGCCGGAGGGGATGTAAACTCGAACTATTCGGCTCGCGCTCTGGCCCCAGACTCGTGTTGCCTCGAAATGGTCTTTGTGAAAAGTGGCCCACGCGTCTTCTAAGCTAGTTTTCCATCTCACTAGTTTTCCAGGTCCTTTCGCGTGGTAATTGGAGGCGCCCTGACCAGGCCTCCTGATGTCGCGCATTGTTTCTAAAACACAATTGAAATCCCCTAGCAGAAAGTGGGGCACGTCGTCGAGAAAGTATATCATGATGGATCGAAAGAGCTCGTTTGTCAGACTACGCGTGACTGGCGCGTACACGTTGACAAAACCAGTCCTACGGCCATCCAGAAAAATGTAAACGACAATCACGCGCCCATCTATGCCATATGTACAATGAGCCCATGCCCTGTATGCTGGTGAAAGGAATATCACGCCTACGCCACAACACCGTGAGTCCGTTAACGGAAAAAAGGCCTCAACATTAAAACGAGAACGAGGTAAAGGACATCGGCGGGGATGCAGAAGTTGCACTCCTGCAAAAACAAAATATCTGCTCGATGCGAACGCGCAAGATGAAGCACCTCCCTTCGCTTGTCAGGGTGACGAAAGCCTTGCGCGTTAAGGGAAGCAAAACGAAAAAGAGCCATCATAAAAATGAGGAGGAACAAAGACTACTATACATATCAGAGAAACAAAGAAACGGAGGAGAACACAACAGACTCACGGAAAAGTTCGTCGGGCAAAGCCTGTAAACGTGTCCGCTAATCAGCACTAGGGAGGCGCTCGGGGAGTTGAGTTTTGGTTCCTGCGGGCCGGGGCCTCGACATGGTCCGTGTGGTGCGCGCGTCTCTAAACAAAACTACAGACAAACACGCACACACTCACTGCACGGAACGCACGCAGTTTACTTTCCGCAGGCCGCAGCGACGTAGCCGAGGCGACTATTAGCCGGGAGCGAGAAACGGTGGCCGCTGGTCGGCGCCGACTGAGCCGCGTCAAGCCACCGCCAGTCTTGCGAAGAGGAGGAGGAGGGTGCTGCCGCAGCGGCCGTTGAGCCTGAGAAGCAGCGCCATAGTGGTTACGACTCGGCGTCCGAGAAGTCTATCTAGAAGCCGTCCGATGCCTTCCGCAGCTTCTTATGCGGCGCTGATGCGTTCTAAAAAGATGCACAGCTCTCTGTGCCGGAAAGGTGACGCTTGTCGTCGTCCGCTAAAGGCGCTTTCATAGCGCGGCCCGCACTCAGGCGTAGCGGCCTCGCGGAGCCAGAGCATCGTGTCACCGTAACGCCAGACAGGGTGGCTTCCTTACTCGGGAGGACGGGGACAGAAGCCGCCGAGTGCAGGAGGCGCGGGGCATTCAGCAGAGCCTCCAGATTTGCCGACTTCACTTCTGGAGCAGGAGGCGTCTGCAACTTGTCGCCGTGCGTGTGCTGGCCGCCACAGGATGCGAATCCAATGCTCCGAACTCAGAGCCGCGTACGTCTGAGGAAGCCTCGGAGTCGCTCTGAGAGGTTGTCACCTTCGTCACAGGCTCGCTATCGGGGAGGGCTCCTTGGTTGCCCCGTCAGATAGGGCCTCAGACGTGGTCGTCAAGGCCTCGTCGTCATCCTTCTCTGCATCCCTGCTGGGCTCCTGGGTGTCGCCGGACAGCTCCAGGTTCGCGGCTTTTTTGGGTTGTACGCCCGGCTCCGAGGACGACTTGGCAGTCGCTGCATAAGAGCGCGGTAGAACACAATCCACCGTTGGATGTTCGCCGCCACTGCGCTTGCACGCGGAGCGGCAACTCGCATTATCATGGCCGTAGCGCTGCAACGACCGCAGCACACCGCCGAACAAGCAGCGCCATTGTGGTCCTCAACGCCGCACCTGAAACTAACGCGTTTCATTTCTCGATACTCCAGCATTACGCGGGTCCCAGTTACCATCAGGAATTTGGGGGGTGACCACGTCATTTCCACCTTTACCAGCCGCGCCCCATTGCGGACGTGGCTCCTAGACTGGAACGCTACTTCTGAGACGGATCGGACTTTTCTTACGGGGAAAGTGGGGTTGAGCGTTCCATGACACGATCCAGGGCCCGAGCAGCCGCGATAGGAGCGCGGCGCCGGACAGGCGGGTCCTCCGGGGGGAGTGCAGGAACACTTCGGTGCTCAGCAGCCTCCTCAGCAAACACGGAGGCAGAACGACGAGTATACAAACTCCTATAATTCACGCGAACGATCGCCACAGCTGAATTGTTACTGCTCATACCTCTTTACCCGCAGGCGGTGACTGCGAATGAACCTACCAAATGCCGTCTATGCATTTGGATATGATGCCGGTATACGTGTCTAAGTTTACACGTTAGATTTTGTCCTTCTCGAAGGAGAAAATGAAGCCCCCGGTTATGTTCAGCAGTAATGAGCCTGAGTGATTACCTTGCCATGATCGCGTCCAGCTGAAATCACAGATTGCATTCTTAAACTAAACATGAGCAAAATAAAAAGAAAATCAAGCTTCCAAAGTTTGACACACGCAACAGATATAAGGGCGCTCGTAATGTTTGCTTTGGGTTGTAGAAGATCCCAAAGCTGAGTTTGAGTTTGGAATCCACTCAGGCAAATAGAGGCGGTATAGTGTAAGGCGCAGGTAATTTTAATTGCATGGTGTTTTTTACGGTGTGTTCACGTCGCTCAGCACACGGGCGCTGCTGTGTTTCTCCTTCATTAACATGCAGCCGCAGAATATACGCAGAATTTTAAGTAAAAAATGTTCGTACCCACCGGAATAGCTTAGTTGTTAAGACGAAGATCTACATAACCAGAATAGACTTGTTCTAACCCGACCGCGGATGCCACGTTTCGATGAAAGCCAAGAGCGAAGGCGTTCATGTGATGTGCAATGTCACTGCACTGTGCGATGTCACCTTGCAACTTGCTTTCCCTATCTCTTCTTTCATTGCCATCTTCCTCGCTTCCCTATGCTGTTCGAGTGTCTGCCGAGAAGCGCGGCGGCAACTGCTGATATGCTGCCCTATAAACCAATTTACAATTTAAGAAGATACATAGGACGATTGTGGATTGGAAATTTAGTGGCAGTGTGGCTGTCTTCTATAATCATTAAAGGCCATCTAAGAGAAGAACGGGTACAGATAAAAGGATATATGACCTGCAGTAACTACAATCTTTCAAAATTCGTGTCTGTGTTCGGTGAGATTTGTAAATTTTAACCTATCAAACCTATTCATTAGTGGGACACGCCCTAGTTGACCTTCCGGAAATTTTGATCACATAGAGCTCGTGCCCTGATATGGCACAGTATACGGACGCCACTCCATTTCGCCTGCATCGAATATAGTTGCTGGCGGTCGGCTTCTAACCCGGATACTCCGCTACATTGAGGTTAACCTAAAAGGCGCTGCCTTATTGAAAAATTCTGCATCATTTTAATACTCGATTAGGTATACTGGTTTCTTCTACATCTGCAGTCTGTTTCTGCCCAGTGCAGCTTTTTCCTCCTGAAACGAGATTCACTGGCCATAAAATAAATACAGAATCATACCTTTTGTTGCATTTCCGTTCAATATAATTTAAAATAACTGGTTCAGAGGACGGGAAAGGCGCGGTATCTGTCACACTTGTTTCTGTGGACAACTGCACCTCGCCGTAAGGGAAATGAGTAAAGTGAGAGTGAAGCTGGAAAGAGAGAAAGAGGAGGCGTTCGAGGTTTTCCACCCCCTACATCACATAAGAAGCTCAGAGAGCAAGGAAGAGCGGCGTTCGAGGCCCAGGAAGCGGTCATCTAGAGGTGCGAGAGGCGATAGCAAGAGAAGGGACCGGTCATCATCTTTCCCGTCACTGCCCGGACCCGAGCCTGGCAAAGGAGGAGGGTAAGGTTCCGGTCATGAAGAAGTCCAAGTGCCACAAGGAAAAAGGTGAGCTGGCCAAACGCGGGCTCCCAAAATGAGACTGCTCGAGAGAAGGAGCTACAAAGGCAGGTGTTGCAGCAAGCCAAAACTATCAAAAAGATGGAAGCTAGGATGGCAGAGATGGAACGCGCGCTTAAAACCGGTGGAGTAGAAAGGGCACAGACGCCGCTGGCCCAGGCCCCACAAAAAGCGGCGCAGGCGAACGCTTCTAGCGTGGACACCCCACAGAAAGCGGTGCAAGGCGAACGCTTCTAGCGTGGACGATAACTGTACAGCTATGGAAGTGGAGAATCGGGAGACGGTCAAAAGGCCGCCGCCGGCAGATGAGGGAGCTCATGCAAAGAGAATAGCAGAAACTTCGGTGGCGGACACGCAGCAGCCAGTAGTTAAAGTCACTAGTCTTAGGAGGGACATGCTTACCCTTCCGGAGAGAGTAGGAGAACTAGAAGACAGGATAGGTTGGTAGGTCGGGACGACAAGTTCGAAGCCAGACTAGGCAAGATTGAGGAGCGTCTTGACGCCTTCACCAATGACTTAAGGGGTTTCCAGACACAAGTAATGGACATGTTTAAACACCTAAATGCTATGCTAGAGGCTAGATTGCCTCCCGTAGTCGGCCAGGAGCCGATGTTAGTGAACCTAGTGCCTCATAATGGCCCCTCGCCAGCAAATTGAGGTTTGGCAGTGGAACTGCAGGGGCTTCCGTCGCAAGCGGGGGAACCTGCAGTTGCACGTACAAAATCTAGATAGTAAGCCGGACATTATAGCTTGGCAGGAGGCTAGCGGCTCGGTTAAATTACCGGGATTTAAGACATTTACACCACCAAAGATTAATCGAGGGGGCGTATAGAGCGTCTTTACGGCCATGCTAGTCCATCGTAACACCACAGTGATTCAGCATACCATAGATAGCAGCAGGGAGGACTATGCCCTGCTGGAGATTTTACCCAAAAGAAAAGGCGATAAGAGTCTCCTTGCTCTTAATGTGTACTCTTCTCCAAAAGATAAGGGGGTGGGCTTGCCAGACCTCCTGATAAAGACGCAACGACTAGCGGCTAGGTCTCAACTCATCGTAGTGGGGGATTTCAATGCGCCTCATCCGGAGTGGTGCTACAACCGAGCCAGCCCGAAGAGAAATAAACTTTGGCAGGTTGCCCAGGACCTGCGATGGACGATCTTGAACAACCCGCTAGATCATACAAGGATAGGCAACAGCGTGAGCATAGACACCTCTCCAGACCTCACATTTGTGAATGGTATCAGGGATGCAAAGTGGGTAAACACGGGACAGCCACTGGGAAGTGATCACTATATCCTTTCCACGATATTTAGTGCTGCTAAACACAAAGACAAGGTGAGAGGAACTCGAGTGACGGACTGGGACCGTTTTCGGGAAGTCAGGAATGATACAGTGACCGGGGAAATCGAGGACTTAGGAGCCTGGGTTGAGGCACTCAAGCAGGCCGTGAAGAGTACCACAAAAGAGGTTCCAGCGGAGGAGGAGGGCTCTACGGCTGA
>JAJIZL010066179.1:0-19136 GCA_023969395.1 Amblyomma maculatum | reverse complement strand
TGCATATTTAACGCCTGACTGGAGAATGCATAATTTAATTTCTTGTAGCATATGGTATTTCCGATTAAAATGCTGGGAAACAGCTGTTGAGGATTTTTCGCCTGTGTCCGCCCGATGGTCGGTAAAGCGCATTTTCATTGATTGCGCTGTTTCTCCGATTAACTGTTACAAAAGGAGCACTCTAGAAAGTAGCAACGTTTGAAGATGTGCATCTACAGCCTGATAATATGTGAAAAGGGAAATCGCCTGCAATACTTTTAACAGTGGTGCGCTTTTGTACATGATTGCACGTCTTACATCTGGGTCGAGAGCAAGGATGTGGTTGTGTTGAGTACTTGTTGTCGAGTTTAGAACGTACTAGAATGTCTCTCTGCCCCGCCGGGGTGGCGCAGTGGTTACGGCGCTCGACTACTGTTCCCAAGGACGCGGGATCGAATCCCGGCCTCGGCGGCCGCTTTTCGATGGAGGCGAAAAGCAAGGCGCCCGTGTGCTGTGCGATGTCAGTGCACGTTAAAGAACCCCAGGTGGTCGAAATTTCCGGAGTCCTCCACTACGGCGTCTCTCATAGCCTGAGTTGCTTTGGGACGTTAAACCCCACAAAACAACCAACCAACCAACTAGAATGTCTCTGAGGTTTGCATTACGTTTCTTATTTCACCCTTGGTGCCTCCGGGAATATTTTATTAAGGCGGTCATTACACGTTGGCATGGAATGGTATTTTCGCAGAATATTGTTTAGGTTTGGGGGGACATTGGTTAGTTAGTTAAAAAAGAAGGTATTGGCCATACGTTGTTTCACGGGCACATCGTAGCGGTTGAGGGTGCTTGCTTCTTCGAGGGCCATACTAAGAAAGTAACCGGGATAGTTCCTCTGAATTGGTGCAGCTTTCAATTAATGAAGTTCGTTTAGGTGGTGAATATTATAGCTACATATTCTTCTAAGCTGTGTCGCTGGTCCTATATATATTCCTTGCTTACAATGTTTCTAATTATGACCAGTGAAATCTAGGTATTGTTGCTTATCCGTTGTATGTCTGTACAAGCTAGTTCTATGTTTGCTATTTCCCAGTGGAAATTGGAAAACGTAAAACTTCTAAACTCGACAACAAGCATATAACACAACTACATAATTACTCTCAACCAACGTGTAAGACGTGCAATCATATACAAAATCGCAGGATCCGGGAAAAACGTCCACGGAAAAAAAGTCCGTGAAGTCAACATCCTCGGAATAAACGGCTCCGGAAGAAACGTCCCCGGAAAAAAATATCCTTATTCGCGACGTAAGAAAAAATGTCCCCGAAAGAGGACTGCAGTATTTGCGCTCAAGAACTTACAGAGCTTTTTCACTTGGTGAGCTGCAATGGTGAATGATGTATGCTAACTTTCTTGCAGTCGTTCCTACTGTTGGCTTGGAAGGGACTCCGAGCATCGAACTGATGATGGCGTTCATAACAAAAACAATGGCCGCGGTAATAAAGTGACAGCGCCTCGTTTTCCCCTTTTTTACAAGGAAAAGGCGAGCTGACCACCAGCCTTACCAGACCAGAAGTTTGGAGCGGCGCATTAGGGGGCCATGGAGCACGATCGGCTAAGCCTCGTGCTGGTTACACCACAGTACACCATCACCAGAGAAATTGTTGAACCTCGTCACAATATGTCCGTGCGGTAATTCGAGTGACGTCTTGTTCTTAGGGCGGTGCCCCGAGACTATACCACTTCGCCGTGCCGCTTGCACCTTTCTCAGTGGCCAGTATTACCAAGCTGATTACACCTTTTTATTGATTACTTAATTATCTACGCAGGTGGGCACGACGCAACGTATAAAGAGCCTGGTGGCTCTTTTAACATATTTTTTACGAAGTGCTTGTTTATATCGGGCACACAGAGGGCAGAGGTTCTAAATGATTACATTTAAACCAAAGCCAAGAAAGAAATGCTTTTTTTTTCGATGAGTTCCCGAAGAAATCATTCTTAAGACCAGTTTTTTTCCTTGGGGACATTTTTTCGTAGTTGCCGCTTTCTACGAGGCCGTTTCCTCCGGAGACGTTTTTTCCGGGGACGTTTTGACCTAGGCACACAAAAACGCACCACGGTTTAAACTATACTGCAAGCGATTTCACATTTCACATAAAATAATGGTTTAATTGCACGTCTTCAAAAGTTGTATACCTTCGAAAATGCTCCTTCTCACACAAAGAATACATTGGAGAGATGGGGCAATCAATGAACATAGGGCTTAATGGCCATCAAACAGACACCTAAATAAGCGGAAATCCCCCCCCCGAAAGCAGTTTCCCAGCTTTTCAATCTAGGACCACTAGCTCGAAGTAACATAAATTATATAGTCACCAGTAAGGCTTTAAACACGTAATTTATATTTCTAGGTAAATTTCTATTATATTTCAGAGGGTATTTCAAGTAAATTTCACCAATTTTTTTAAACATCTACTGCGTCCTAGCATATTGAAATCGACTGATAGATGCTGAGAGTACGCTATATTTTTTACGTTTCTCGTGTTATTCAATAATAAAAAAATACTCCCTAATTTTGTATCTATTAGTTTGAGAAGTTTAGGGTCAACCCGAAAGTTGTAGATCGCTCAAGAAATGACTCTCTATGTCCATTTAGCAACTCAAGGATTTATGTCACTTTCTTATTTCCCTTCGAAAAATACCCGCGATATGTGCTACTAATAGGGAAGCGATTTAGGCGCCCCTAGATGACCGACTAAGAAAGGAAATCGCTTATCTATGCAATGTTCCCCCGAACCGGGTTTGATATCCGTCAAAGGAAGCTGGAATGCTGAAAGAAAAAAAAAAGAGATCGGGACATCATGCACGCCGCAAACAAATAAGGAAATAAGCGGAAATAAAAGCATCAAAAGGGGAATCCAATTCAGTATTTCCTCCCCAAAGAAAACTATAGAGTCACTGATCAAGTCAAAGTGGGCGGAGGTAACAATGTCCCCGGAAAGAAGGTCCCTGGAAGGTACGTCTCCGGAAGAAACGTCCCCTGAAGAAGCGGCAACTAGGAAAAAGCGTCCCCAAGGCCAAAGCCGGCCCTAAAAAAGATTTAGAGGTAAAAACGAAAACCAGATAAAGGCATGCCTTTTCTCTGGTTTCCCCATTGGGAACAAGGTTTCATAAACGTGATTACGTTTTCATGAACCTTTGATTGATCATTGACCCTATATTTTTCTTTATGCCACCACTTGATCAGACTATGTTTCTTCAAACTCTTGATTACAGGGGTTGTATTTTTTTAGTTTCAGCTGAAGCTCGACATTCGGTTCAGCAGCGTGTTAACTGTACTAGCGGTCATTCGTTTCTCGTGCGAGGCAGCCCCAAGAGCCGCGAGATGCCTGCTTTTGCCAAGCACAAGCATATATCATGTGTGTTCCTAAAAACCTAAAAACGTGAAACGAAAGACAGTACTTGTACTGGATCGGGAGCACGTTTTGTTCACTGGAGTACAGTGTTTGCTGTAGCTGGGGCGCACCTCAACAGCACGCGCAAGAGCTTTCGCTGGCGGCGCTTCTTGGTGGTGGTGGTAGTGGTTATTTATTGTATACACAAAAGGAAAGAAAAATGTTTGCCAGCCCCGCTCGGAACACAAAGGCAGACTCGGAACACAAACAGGGTGACACACTGAACGGGAGGCGATAAATAAATCACAAAGCAAGCAAGCGCACACTGGCAATGGGCATTTTTTAAGTAGGGCTACTGCGCATGCGCGACCCCTCCTCGGAAGCCTTTTTCGCCGGGACGCCACGCCAAAATAAGGAAAAAACATGCTGCACGTCCTTTTCCAGGCAACTACGACCCTCGCTTCATCAACGCGACGAACTGCTGCAAATTAATTGCGTGCAGTGCTAACATCTTCTAGGCCTTCCTAATCTACGGATTGCATTCTCCCCGCCTCCAGCAGCTGGCCTCAACAGAGAAGACCCGGCCAGGCTGGCCAGCTTCCTGTTGTCATTGTCAATGTTTAACAGGTGAGGGGAAGAGGGTAGAGTATCAGGATGCGTTCACAGATGACTCACGCGTCTCCGCATAGGCTAGACGAGATCAGCCATGCACTTAACTGCTATTTACAAGATAAGGTCATCCAAATGCTAGGAAGGAATTTCTGCACAAATTCTTGGCAAACCGTGCCGTCAATAGTACTTCGTCTGACGCCCACAGGAAGGGTGCGCTATTTAAAAAAGGTCCATTCGCGGAGGTCGCGATGCTCAATTTGTCATGGAGAGGAAGATCCGAATACTCCAGCAACTGTTGGGATGACCCTTCCATGATAGATCCGTCGCATGATGACCCGCTGTGCCCCGATTCAACTCGACCGCGTTGACATGCTTTCTGAACAAAGTGAAAATGTTGTAGAAACATCAAACCATTTCGTAAATACCTCTCGATTCAGGGTGTTTGTAGCGCGAACCTCGTAATTTTTCTGAACTTTCACATTCTAAGTGGACGTACATTTTGTAGATGGCGGTACCCACTACATTTATTGTACGTGGCTTTGCTAGCGATTCCACTATTATTTGTGTTTTGTAAACTTTGTAGTTGATACTTGTTACCAGTTGAATAAAGGAACGAAAGCCCCAAACTTTATGTTATATTCGCAACACAAAAGCAAGCCATGGAGCATTTCAATCGTGCATAAAATAAAATAAAATTTAGCTGAAATCACGCTGACCCTGCACATTAGTCAGAGTAGCAGATTAAAGATCGATGCTTATCCTCTGACAGGCCCCGCCGGCGGGGGGGGGGGGTCCCTGGGGGGGGGGGGGGGTAAGTGGCCACCCTAAACGTCAGAGGTTTCGCAGGTACAAGGGAACAAAGCCAGCTTTCAGGCTTTTAATGGATTACGAAACGAAAGTAGCCGGTGAAGGAGAGACCGAGAGTATGATGCGACGTTTCACGTCTAGGTTTTTCGCTGTAGTAAGTCACGTTGTTGGCACATCGGCTGGTAGTGTTGTTTTTGTAAAGAAGCTGCCCGGGCTAGAGCTGCAGGCGCATCATTCGTGCATTACAGGAGGATCTGCTTACCTGGATTTTTCGCAGAAAGGCATTGAGTGGCGAGTTGTGTGCGTGTATGCGCCCACTGTGGTTTGTGACCGCGCTGTGTTCTTTGAAAATATCGAAGAGCGCCTTCGGATGGAGAGGAGGCTTATAGTTATGGGGGATTACAACTGAGTTCTAAACGGGTGTGACAAGACAAGCAGTCGCGCTTTCCGTGACAGGAACACTGAAGTGCTGTTAAGAGCAATTGACATTTATAACCTGGAAGACGTTGCAGAGTGTCTGGAGGGAGAACGCCCAGTAAAGTATATTTGATTCCAGGGCTCAAGCCATGCAATCACATCTATGCCTCCGTCGATATCGTACCACAATGCAACAGGTATGAAGTAGTATTGGTGTCGTTTTCAGACCATTGTATGGTTCAATGTTGGGTAGGCATTGTAAAGCGTGGGAATGTTTTTCGTGGGCAATGTGGAAGGTAAACAACAAGCGACTTAATGATGAATTGTACAGTCGAGCAGTAAGAGAAGAAATAGCAAAAATGATGCACGAAAAAACATGACGGTTCGGCAGCAGCGGGAACTCTGTAAAGAAGCCTTTAAATTAAAAGCAACTGAAAGATCTGCTATTATAAGTCACGAAGACAAAAAAAAAATGAATTGCAGTTAAGGACACTGTTTATAAAATGGTAAAACAGGAAAGCCGAGCACAGAGTGAATGGATGGAGGTTATAAGGAAAACCAAACAAAAGCTACAACTAATTGAAGAACAACGTTACCGGGTAGCGCTGGTTAGGGCAAGGGCCGAAGATTGCTGTAGGCGAAGCGCCAACGAAAAGATCGCTCGGTTTAGAAAAAGCTCGTGCTGAAAGAAATCACATCGAAGAAATAAAATGGGGAGGGGTATATATCAACAGACATGAATCATATTAAACAGCGTTTTACGAACATTATCAGGCCCGCTTCGCAGCACACCCGGTAGATGTTATTACATTTAAGGATGAGTTTCTAGCTGAGCTACCGCGTCTCGACGACGAAACAAAAGCCCATTTAGAACTGGACATAACAGAAACGAAGGTGGAGCACGCCATTGATAAATTAAACCCCGGTAAATCCCCTGGAACGAACGGGTTCAGTGCGACGCTTTATAAAGTAATTAAACACGAAAGAGCCCATGTCCTAACCGTAGTCTTAAACGAAGCCTTCAAAGAAAAGGCTCTTCCTCCGTCATATGGGTCGTCTTACACTGTGCTCACTCCGAAAACAAATGAAATAAGTAAGTTAAGACTGGTTACTGCATGCCAGCCAATAGCGCTCACAAACGTGGAGTATAAAATTTTTATGAAGGTTCTAGGGCGAAGGTTGCAGACCGTGGTTAGAGACATAGTTGGGCCTCATCAGACGTGTGGGATCAAAGGGCGCTCCATTTTCACCAATATCCACAAAGCGCGCGGTGTATTAGAATACTGTGATGACAGTAATGGTCGGTTTGCCTTTCTCCAGATTGACTTAGGAAAGGTATTTGACTGCTTCGCTCGCGAACTGTTGTTTCCTATTTCAGACCATGTGAATGTCGGTTCGGCTGTCTGTAATGGAGTGGCTTTGGCGTACCGGAGCTGCACGACAAGATTGATTGTTAACAAATGTTTAAGGGACGCCATCAGTGTACAACGTTCCGTACGCCAGGGCTGTCGCCTCAGCCCTCTTTTATTTTGCATCTATATAGATACTCAAGAATAAAAGCATTCAGAGATTCAATGTACAAGCAGCCGGAGTAAAGCTGTTATATAGCGTATGCAGACGTCATCGCTGCTTTTACCGATGATGAAGGCGGCATAAGCCAAGCTGTGAAGTGTTTGCGCAAATTCAGTCGCGTCACCGGCAGTAGAGTTAACTAGTCGAAATGCTTCGGGCTTTGACATGGAAGGTGGCCATCTACGCCTGAACGGTTTGCATGTGTGCCTTGTGCGAGGACACCAGATAGGTACTTGGGAGTGCTGCTAATGGCTCACCGTGACAGTGAACAGTATTGGAGAGGGCAGGCTAACGAGATAAAGGATAAAGCTGAAAAGTGGAGAGGAACCAATCTATCTATATTTCAAGGGCCGCAGTTTGCAATTTGTTATTTATCAGTAAGCTCTGGTATGTTATGCAGGCGTTGCAGTGTTCTCGGTTAAATATTCAGAAACTGCACAGGCATTTCGCTTTATTTGTCTGGGCATCTGAATGGGAGCGCTGCAGCCGGACTAACTAGTTCAGATGAGCAAAAGATTGGTGGGCTAAGATTGGGCCACTGTTTTTGCGACAGCTGCTCAGTCGTTTTTTTGTTTTTTAGAGAAACGATCGACCTGTTATGACGCACCGTATGCCAAGTCAGGATGAGGCGGCTGCTACTGGAGCCCGTGGTTTCAACGGAAGATTTTTCCGCAGTGATTAAGGGCTTTTATAGAGACGTCGTAGCAAGTGTTCGGTTCCTTTCAGCGCGGTTCTCAAGGGATTATTTGTCTACAGTAAAACATAAGAAATTATATCGTGCATTGTGTGAAATTTTGTTCCCTATGCCTTGTACAGGGCCTTGTACGATGGAGGCCCACGTGCAGATGCTTTAAAAAGGGGAAACAGAATGCAGGTGACGCCAGGAGCAAAAACCTTCTTTTTTAAGTTGCACACCGGAACCTTGCCGGTGTAAAACATTTTTGGAGAAAAAGGGATTATTCATACCCTGGGGATCACACTGTTTAATATGCCTGAAACCAGAAATTATAGACCATGATTTTTTTTTGCGCTGTTGGGAAGAAGTATATTTTCGGGATGTATTGCAAAGAACGCTAATGAAAGATTTTCCGCTAGACCTGCATGGCAGTCGCTTCTTATGCGTAGAAAGTGAGGATGGGGTACCATATTTCATTTAATTATGCTCATGGGCCTCCACTGTACATGGCGCTCAAGAATGGCGGGTTATCATTGCGATAAAGATGCACGGCCTGCCAGAATTTATTTTTGGGAAAGCGTGAACAGGTATTTGGCAATCCAGAAAGCTACACCAAAACCTCCCGAGTGGCTCTCAAGGCTAGAACCTTTGTTGTTTCCCTACTGCATAAAACCAGTGCCACTGAGTCCCAGCGCCCCCGCACCATACCTGATTATGGTCCCAGTATGACGATAAAAGGGGGCCCACTGGGACGCGGCACACTGGCACGCTCGGCACTGGCGGCACTGTTCGCCCGGAGAAAAAAAGGCGTGGGATAAAAATTAATTAAAACTAACTCCCCGCTTCCATTAAGCCTATTTGTCCAGCCTTCGCGTAATACTAGGCAGGCATCTAAATGTAATTTTAACCTCCCAAATGTAGAAATGTATATGGTGAGCGACTGATGGAGTTTAATGGTGTTAAAATATCTAATGAATTGCCGATTGAGGTAAAAGCCGCCAGAAATGTTAAATTGACATGTAAACTGTATTACCAGTATAATCATACACAACCTGAATTTCTTTCTTAGTGAAATTCACATATGTTGCCTAGTTTTTGAAACATGCTTTACACTGCTATTTGTTGTTGTGCACATGCTATTACGTTTGCGAAATAATTTTTGT
This sequence comes from Amblyomma maculatum, assembly GCA_023969395.1. NCBI lineage: Eukaryota > Metazoa > Arthropoda > Arachnida > Ixodida > Ixodidae > Amblyomma > Amblyomma maculatum. Next base: position 10,518 of record JAJIZL010066179.1, on the reverse strand, counting down.
GAGTGTATCGCGTACTTCGCTTGCACTTTATTGTACTTTGTAACCATATTCTTTCTAATTCTCCTTTTCTTCATTTTAGTACTATTAAGCTTATCGATTTTATCTGGTACTCATAATTATGTGGGTGTTTTATTTTACTTGCTGTTTGCTGTATTCTTGCATATGTATGCAATCGTAGCAGTAATGTTGCGTTTATATCATTACTGTTCTTTTCAATGCTTCATCCGCTATGGCTGAACCTGACAGTAATATTTGTATTTGGACCTTCCACTAGCCTACAGAGCTATCCGTCGAAACAGTGTTTGTACATATGATTTGGTTTTGTCAATAAAGTTCCTTAAACGATAAGTAACGAAACAATTTCAGTACATAAAAAAACCTCAAAAAAGAAAAGAAAAGACTAGGGACCCGCTTCGAACTGGGTCCCTAGTCAGTCAATCAGTTAAGTCGAATTAGTCGTGTCCCACTCTTCGTGACCCTATGGACAATATCACGGCACGCTTTTCGGTACAAACCTTCAAGAAAAACAGTGCGACCAAGCTTCAATGCCGGCAAGCGCAGCGGCGAGGACACTATTTTGCGTATAACTAAACCTTATTTGTATGTAAACATTTCGGGAAGCGTTGCGATGACCGAGGGCGCGGCTGCTTTGTACGCAGAGTAAGAAGGAGCGCAAAAGCCTGAGAAACAAGCAAAATATTATGCATTACAAGAACTGTATGTTGTTGTTTTTTCTTTCATGGGCCCATCGCTCGGTAAACTAGTCTCTTCCTCGTTTTATTTTTTCTTTCTGCAGTTTATACTGGGCCGTGGTGCAGGCTACGCTCGCCTGCGATTGAGCCCACACAGAACATTTTGGCAGCAATGATTGTGTTAGAGTGCCCTTAAGATCAGCTATTGAGTTTGTCATGTATCGTAGCCCACATTATTCAATTCCAGTTTTAGTTCTGCGTTAATCGTCAGTGTGCCATGAGATATCAGAGGCGCGGCGTCGTGGTCTCTCTCGAAACTCTCGAAATGACCTATCGAAACATGGAAACTCTAGAAAAACGATACTGCCTTTGTTTCCTTACAGGTGCGCGACAACTTGGCAGCACAAAGCGCTTGCTTGAACCATATTTTTCATATGCACCCCGCTGGCCGATTGCGAGTACGCTGTTTCCATGTTGGCCCCTGAGGGATGCTACTCCGGCTAACGCCGCAGGCCGCACCGGCTATAATGAGGCACTGGGACCAGTGCGGCCCCAGCGGACATACAGCGCTTCTCCCAGTGCATCGCGGATAATAGCGACACACCCAGCGTCAAAAAGCTAATCCCAGCGCTTTTCTCCCATCGTACCAGTGCAACCAGTGTCTTCCCGTTACTGCTCCAATGAATATCGCAGACCTCCAGCGTGCCCAGCAAAACCAGTGCAAAAGCAGCGCGAAAATCTTACTAGTTTCGTAATGAAAGACGCTGAGAGACGCTGGTTTTTGCAATAGGGTTATGCGTGAGTTTTAGCGTGTCATATTTAAATAGCGTCTGTAAATAGTATTTGAGTGATTTTTGTCTATTTGGTTCTCCCGTCAAGACTAGGCAATAAAAAAAAGGAGTGGTGCAGTCGTAAGACGCCCGGCTACTGTGCCGGAGTTCCCGGGTTCGAACCCAACCACCGCGGCTTCGTTTGATCGAGGCGAAACGAAGTGGTGTCCGTGTGCTGTGCGCTGTCAGCGAATGTTAAAGGTCCCCAGGTGGTCGAAATTACTCCGTAGCCCCCCTAAGGCTCTCCCCTCTCTCTTTCCACTTTCACTCACACCTTCATCCCTCCCTTACGGCGCGGTTCAGGTGTCCACAGAGTAGGTGTGACAGATACTGCGCCTTTCCCTCCCTGTGATCAAACCACCCTCCCACAGCGAAGTGTAAAGATTTTCTACGCGAAACTTTAGCGCCTCTAGAAGCTTGTTGAACAGTTTAGCATTTTCTTTTAGTCATTTTGCAAAACAGCGCGTAATTTGATCACAAATAACTTTTACACTATATGAAGCAGACAGATGATATTTTTAGGAAAGAGCAAACCCTGCACGGGCTGCAAATCTGCAAAAAATCTCGACAGCACAATGCATATCTTGGAAGTTATTGTCAGTTATTGTATATACAGTTATTGTATATATAGTTTGCTGTTTCTAACACTTTTTAAAGGCGCGTTGCTAGTAAACGAAGCTGTACATAGCAATAAAAATGCTTAACTGTGTTCATAAGCATCGAATCTCAATTTATATCGACCGGATTTTCTCTGGGTGCAAAAGGTTTTCCTCAATTTTGCATTTCCTGAGACAAGTAGAGATGAAAGCCGATTGTTACCTTTGTGTTTTCCTTCGCAGCCTCAATATCTTCGCAGCTATTTGTGAATCAAATACACCATTCGAAAACAAAAAGAAAAAGACTTTACAAAAGATATTGAAACCACATTTATAAACTAAACTAGTGGGACACAGTAGACGTACGAAAATCGGCAAAAATGTCGTTTCTTCACTTCCGGAGTGGAATAGACCCCATAACGTTCTTTATTTCTTCGTCATTGGGACGAGCCTGTTTACTGCTTAGTTTCGTAGGTCTTTTCCTCCGTTCTGAGTCAACGCTTTTTAGGTATATGTACTTAAATATTTTACCTGCCCATCTGTTACCGTACAGTTTCATCAGGCGTTCCTCATATAATATTTTACTTTGATCTTCCCGTAATTCGAAAGAAAGAAAAACTAAAAATAGCGCCATCTCCTTTCTCCTCCGGCACCGCCGCTCCTCCTCTCACGTTTCGGCTGTTGCTCCACCTACAGGGTACCCAGTACGCTCCGGCATGCTCTCCGAAGCAGGCACCAGTAAAGGCACTCGCGTCGGGTCTCACCAGTGCATTTCAGCTTGCATTTTGTCAAAATGTGTTCACTTTAAAATATTCGCTGCCGAAACATTAATACCGAATGTCGAAGGGGATTTTCCGCTAACATAGTTTCAGCTGTCATTATCTTACACCCCACGTTCGTGAGTTCGCTGTCAGTTCAACTCGCCTTCATCTCCGTGCGTTCATTGTTCGTCAACCATTGGTCAAACAGAGCGGCATGCTTTAAAAATCGTAATTAGGTGGTAGACGAGAACAATCTAAAACAGGCTGCGTATGATTTTGTCAGCTTTGACTAGCTTGCGAGTTGCAAGTAAACTAAAGAAGCGTGGCAGCAGTTATCTCCCATGTGTTTTCAACTTCAGCTGCAGATCTATTAGCACTTGCTTGCGTGGCGTGCGAAATTGAGGAATAGCTCACCAAAGGAAAGCAAACCACGAAATACGTGGCTTTTTCCGGTCGCCTAAGAGCCGTAACTGTTTCGTTAAATGCTGTGACATACTCAAAAAGTGCTCTTACGCTTATAAAATTGTGTACAATCACTTTATGCGGTTTCTTTAGACAACATAATCATAGAGGCAATCGACCGTCAAATGCATGTCTTTAAAACACATATGATGTATGTATGACCACCCATCTGACAATTGGCCGCCGTGATTCAATGAAATGTATTTTTATAGAATGTATATATACCTACTATGATTGGCTTATTGAGATTATATGTGGACACCGTAACGACTGGGTTCCGATAATTGGGCACCGTTATTCCATAGAATCGTGTTCATACAAAGTACTCATATCTTGTATTAGCCTGCTAACCATATTTCAATTAACCAATATTAATGTGGATTTTACTCGATCGCATGTGTGTAATATTTTGTACAAAGTGATACATGCCAAAGAAAAAGATGCAAATTTTTACCTTAATTTATTGCAAAAACCCGCGACACAGAAGCGCTTCGTTTTCTATGGCAACAATGACATTGCGTTTTTGATGTAGCAGGCATATCAAAATTTATCATGGTGTACCTAGAAAACAAATATACATGCTAAAAACGTTTCTACCAATTTCACATGCTTTGTGCTAGCATTACAGACTTCACTCTTCACTCAGATGCCTCTTTTTCCTCAAATATAAGCTAACTGATCTCCAACCACTTTCTGTACAAGCAAGTACCTGCAAAATACCCTAAGAGGTAGAGACTACTGCTGTATTTAGTTGTATTCCTTTTCATCCTCTACATCGTTCGATATTTGGCTAGTCACAAGAGGGGCCCAAGGAACAAAGGAGTAAAATTTGCATGCCAGTATGCTTGGTCATGAGACTGTTAATCAATAGTAAACTCTCGCCTCTGCCAATTGTTACACCAAGCAAAGAAACATGTTGAGCGGCAACTAACCAGTATGTATATATACATTTCCGTGCATGCTACCTACAAGTGATGCCACCACTATGCCTGTTTGCTACCATTTTTCCTACTATGAATGACGCCTATGTTTGCCGTAGCAGATAACACACACACACATAAGTATTGGAATCGAAGGAGACCAGCTACACCAACCTTCTGGTGAATACAAGAGCAATAATAAGGAGTTATGAAATATATTACAGTTACCCTGGAATATGCAGTCACACATACGTTTTGCTACATATGCCGGTAACAAATCCTAATAGTGTTTTCCCGAGAATAAAAGAATAAAAAAGCGCCACTCATACCTATCTTTTCCTTTCTAGAGCTTGCCACCAAGGCAAAATCTTTATTACATATGAAAGTAAAGTTTAGGAAAAATGCCTGTCCTTTATGAGATGTCCACATGAATTCTGAATAAACCATGCTGCTACGTCCCACTGCTACTTGTCCCGGGAGTAAGGTTGCCTTATTTGTGCTTGTCAGCACAGACCACTGCAACAGGGAGTCAGCAGATATGGCCAACTGAAGCAACAAGGATACTGCATATACATACGAGAACACTAGTCAGAACAGAAAAAAAAAAACGTTCTTTTGAATAATAAAAAAAGGAAAGGTCAAGTTCACAAGTAAAAGAAACATACGAGGAGTATGTTTGTGAGGAGTATGGGCAGCGGTTAAAAAGGCTCTAGGCCTCCCGGCCAGAGCCTCTGCGGAGCGCCTGCTGCAACTTGGGATTCATAATACAATAGGGGAGCTGACTGAGGCCCACAGGAAAAGCCAATAGGCTGTAGGTGACCAGCCCGGCAGGCAAGTCCTCCGCGACCTCAATCTCGGGCTTCTCCCCACCACAGAAAACAGAACGGGCATCCCGGAAATATGGAAAAATACTTTGATGGTTAAGCTTCTCTCCCAAAACATGAATTGGGAGAAAAATCAGGGGGAGGGGGCGTGAAGCCAGGGCAAAAATTATACAAAATAACTGTGCCAGTAAGACAGGCACATATTACGTGGATGCCACGGGTTCCACCGAGGATGGCATCAGCACCATTGCTTTTGTATAGGAAAGAAGACAGGTGAACGGACTCTAAGGGCTCTAAGGGCAGGAGAACTCTAAGACTCTGAGGAGATTATCTTGTGTTGTTACCGTGTGAACAGGACGTCTTCTCTTCCGAAACGTCCACAGTTCTTAGCAATTTTGCAAGCACACTGAGCCCATTGATTGTCACTCATGAACTTCCTACTAATGGCTTTATACGGTTTTTAGAATTGGGAATTTATTTTAACCCCAGTCACGTGTGCTGGGCCTTTGAGCCTCGAACCAACAAATCACTTCTTCCTTTTGACTCAGCACACTCAAAGTTAGTTAAGCGCAGTATCATCAATTCATGTTTTGACAATTCATTCAAAAAATCCCGCAACCACAAACTGGAAAATGGCTTTTTAACCCAGACGAGCCGATTACTACAGGCTGGATACCCGCTAACCCTCATAACCTCAGTGGCTGAGGCCTTGTTGAAAGCAAAAGAAAAAAAGAATCAGAGATAAGGGCAAGATCGCGATTATCCCCTACGTAAACGGGATTTCCCACAACTTGAGAAAAATAGGAAAAAGAGTAGGAATAGACGTTTTATTTTCAGCACCGGATCGCTTGTCCAGCCCCTCCAAGCGCGTTAATCAGATGGGTCGTAGGCAATCAGCATGCACAGTTAATCATCGCGACCAGTTCGTTTCCTGTGGTCAGGGTGTTGTTTATTCCATTCCTTGTCTTGCGGCCATGCATATGCAGGCCAACCCGGCAGATTCCTCAACAAGAGATTATCTGAGCACAATCACAATGTTACGCAACGAATCTCGGGCCATCTGGGCATTCATTGCCGAGATTGCAAATGCACCCCTGAGTTGGGCAACACGAGCGTGATAAGCAGGTGTGGTGACAAAACCACGTGAGAGATTCATAATCATCATCATCATCATCATCATCATCATCATCATCATCATCATCATCATCATCATCATCAGCCTAACTATACCCACTGCAGGGCGAAGGCCTCTCCCATATTTCTCCACTTAACCCGGTCCTGTGCTAGCTGCAGCCACTTGACCCCTGCGAACTTCTTAATCTCATCCGCCAACCTAACTTTCTGCCGCCCCCTGCTACGCTTTCCTTCCCTTGGAATCCAATTTGTTACCCTCAGCGACCATCGGTTATCCTCTCTTCGAACTACATGTCCTGCCCATGTCCATTTCTTCTTCTTATTTCTACTAGAATGTCGGTAACTTGAGTTATTTCTCTGACCCACTCTGCACGCTTTCTATCTCATAATGTTACCCCTACCATTTTTCGTTCCATAGCCCTCTGGGTTGTCCTCAACTTAAGTAGAACTCTCTTGGTTAGCCTCCACGTTTCAGCCCCATAGGTGAGTACAGGCAAGATGCAACTGTTGTATACTTTCCTCATGAGCGATACCGGTAAGCTGCTAGTCATAATCTGCGAGTACTTGCCAAATGCGCTCCATCCCAATCTTATTCTTCTTGTTATTTCCTTTTCATGGTCAGGATCTGCGGTTACTACCTGTCCTAAGTAGATATATTCGCCTACTATTTCCAGTATTTCGCTACCTAATGTAAACTGCTGTTCCTTCCCGAGGCTGTTGAACATCACCTTAGTCTTCTGCATATTGATTTTCAAGCCTACCTTTCTACTTTTCCTGTCTAGGTCATCAATCATTATTTTGCAGTTCATCTCCCGAGTTGCTTAGCAAGGCAATGTCTCCAGCAAATCGCAGATTACTGAGGTATTCTCCATCTACCCTTATCCCTAACTGCTCCCATTCTAAGTCTCTGAATACTTCCTCTAAACAAGCTGTGAATAGTACTGGGGAGATTGTGTCTCCTTGCCTAACAACTTTCTTTATGGGAATTTTGTTACTTGCTTTATGCAGAACTATGGTTGCTGTGCAGCCACTATATATATCTTCCAGCACTTTCACGTACGGCTCGTCTACCCCCTGATTTCGCAATGCCTGCATCACCGCCGAGGTTTCAACTGAGTCAAATGCTTTTTCGTAATCAATGAATGCTATGTATAATGGCTGGTTATATTCCCAGCATTTTTCTATCACCTGATTGATGGTATGGATATGATCGATAGTAGAGTACCGTTTCCGAAACCCTGCTTGATCCTTTGCTTGATTGCAGTCTAAGGTTGTCCTGAATCTATTAGTGATTACCTTAGTAAATACCTTATACGTAACAGACAGTAAGCTGATTGGTCTGTAATTTTTAAGGTCCTTAGAGTCCCCTTTCTTGTGAATGAGGATAATGTTTGCATTCTTCCATGGTTCCGGTACCGTCGATGACACCAGGCACTGCGTATACAGGGTGGCCAGTTTTTCTAGCACGATATCACCCCCGTCCTTCAGCAAATCTGTAGTTATCTGATCCTCTCCAGCTGATTTCGCCCTTTTCATAGTTTCTAGTGCTTTCTTGACCTCGTCCTTCGTCACTGGTGGAACGTCTGACTGTTTTTCCCTACCGCCAATCTCATTACGGTCCTGACTACTTTTGACTACTACACGTGAGAGATTACTGAAGCTTTAAACATTGCGCATCATAAAGAACATTGTGTCAGCACCCCCTCCATAGCCCTTATAGATAAAGAATTGCACTTTTTATCGAAAGCTGGCTGATCTGTGTTTACCTGCATGTTTTCTGATGGCGATGACTGTTCCCAACCAGGTTGTTGTTGTATCCCTTGATGCTACTGTATATTTACCGACGTGTCTGAAATAAACCTTCAGTTGTAAGTCAGCGCTGTGTGTGTCTCGTCCTCCCTTTTTGTCCGTGTTTAGCTTGCGCTGTTTCCCCCTTTCTAAGAACTAATTACGCGGTAATGTTAAACGAAGTGGCGATTGCACTGTCCGCCATCCACTGCGACGCAGCCTACATATATCGGTCTCGCAACAGGCATGCCGAAATTACGTGCTTGGTAAGACAGCGCCACTCACCAGCAGAATATTATTGGCACATACGAAAATTTCAAATTTGGGTACTAGTAAAAAACTGATTATATGAATACCTGGTAACCAGGGTTGGAGGGGAACGAGACTGCTCACGCGGCTGCCCGAGCGTTCCTCCCCAGAATTCCACTCAGTCCTCAAATCAATGAAATTGTCGAGGCAACAATACCAATCTCAATCATAACTTATTCGGAGGTTACAAATTATTTACACCTCTGTAGGAGGGCAGTCACGGTACCCGCCAAAGGTCTCGACAGACCTTTGGCGGGTACCAACTTAGTCGGCTCCAAACCTAGTTTCCTGATTCCCGCCATACTAAAGCACGTGCACCAGAGATTCACAAGTAGGTGCCAATTCTGCAGGTAGTATTCTGACCTATACCACATGTGGTGGGCCTCCCAGCAAAATACAAAAATAAAAGTTACAAAACTGCCAACTAGGGAGGGCTGGCAAGCAGCAAAGTCCAGCTTGGACTTGCAGGCCCAGCGTGTCCTGGTCCAGAGAGCTCGGGCAGCGGCGGCGGCGAATAGCGTCCCGAATTAGGGTCTGCCACTCAGCTCTACAACCATACGCACCTCCTTTCCCAAATCATTTAGTTGTAAATAAACGTTTTCTCCACCTCGTCCGAATCGTGGAATGCACCAGAGCGGCTCGGTTCCTTGAAGAGCATATTCCTTTTTTATACTTGCCGCCAATATATAGCAGCATATGACAGCACGCTTTTTTCGGTCACTTGATTTCTCTTTTTCTTCAGAATGCGTAACCCGAATTTGTGCTTTCGTAACCTGTTACCGTCTTACTACGCACGTCACGCGTACGTCACAATTTCAACAAAATGGCTTATAGTCGAAAACAGTGCCCCAATACAGGTATACCACACGGTGTGATTACAATGCAAACAACAAAAGCGTTGCCAGTGGTATAAAAAATAACGACTTAATAACGCGTTCGCAGTTTATATTGATGCGCAGTGCGATAATCTTCAAAATTACGCATAAGCGACGCCAGGGAAGCCGGTTTTCTACTACTACACGACATTGGCTTTAATGCAATGCGTCTGAGCTTTCGCGATTATGCATCCCGTTGTCATGTATTTAGGAGCGGCCTCGTGACAGAAGCTCACTTCTTAAGCCTGATAATTAGCACTAATTGAAAAAATAAAAAGTTATTACAGCACTATCAGCTATTATATGCCTTCCGGGTGGTTGAGCGCGAAATCCGCACTAAACGCCGGAATATATAGAGCGTTTTTGCCGCGCCAAGCCGGCGTTTTACGCCCGACTGCGCGCACTCGACGCTCGGTGTCTGAAAAAACGCGCGCCGCCGCCGATGTGGCCCTGCCAGATATTTGAGGCGCGGGCGGCACGGGGTCTTTTCGAACCGGAAGCTACTGCGGACGCGAGCCAATAGAAGCGCGGAATGCTGGCATTATCGGTTTGAGCGGCCGCGGTTAACATGGTCGCCTTGGCCGACGAGGTGTGCGGCAGTTTGGCCGCAGAAATGTGATTATCGTAAAAATAAACGCCCAATCAAGCACGAAATGTCGCTTTTTTGTGAGTATGCGACGTACTCTCGGATCGTAATGTATTTGTTTTCTCCCTGAATGAAAATTTGCAAAAAAAAAAAAAAAAAAGACCAGTGCCGCTGGTATCCGCGCGGGCATTCCGAGGTATCTTCGTTCATTCGAGCGAGCCAAATCCTTGTGCGACCTGTGTACGCTTTCTACATTTAGCACAGTAGCGTTGGATTGAGCCCTTTCGCGATTTTAACACAAGGGGCAGCGTCGCTTGTCTCCCGTACGTCACTCTGTGATTATTTCTGCGCTCGCTGATGTATTTGCTTTGGCATCGAGTCATACGTGGCGGCGCGCGCGCCGCTCCGTCTTTCCATGTATTTCGAGCGGGGCGTCGCGTCAGCGCGGCACTTTTCGACACGCGATAATCGTGAAAAAAAAAAAACAAAAAACACGGCATGTATTCCGGTCCTAATGAAGTGTGATTCATTAGAAAGAAAAAAAAAAGCAATGAATTGATTCTTCGTTAATCGAAAAATAAGCGAATGCATATTTGTCGCCGCGAAACTCTGCCTATGCAGTAATGTACACAATCAGGTCGTGCCAACGTAACGGGCCTTTTTCTTCGTTGTTTGCATGTGCCTCCAAACCCCATTTTTTTCGGTTTCAAACCTGAAAACTCGCGTGCCACTTCTCTTCTC
>JAJIZL010066170.1:0-11151 GCA_023969395.1 Amblyomma maculatum | reverse complement strand
CCCTTGACGAGATGATTGATACCGGCGCGGTGAGACCCTCACAAAGTACCTGGGCGTCTCCAATGGTTCTAGCGCCAAAGAAAGATGGTTCGGTAAGGCTGTGTGTTGATTATCGAAAGCTCAACTCACTGACGCCTACGGTTGCGCACCCTTTCCAGTCGATCGAGGCTGTGATGTGCGCGTTAGGGAACGCAAGGTTCTTCACAGTCCTGGATGCAAGCAGAGGGTACCTGCAGATTGAGGTGGCGGAAGGTGACATTCAGAAAACCGCATTCACCTGTCACCGCGGGCTCTTCGAATTTACTCGACTCCCGTTTGGTTTGTCTAATGCACCGAGCACGTTCATGCCATTGATGGACATCGTGCTGGGCGATGCAAGGTTCAACTACGCGATGGCGTACCTCGACGACGTCGTGATATTCTCACAGTCGTTCGAAGAGCATCTCATTCACCTGAATTCCGTTCTTGAAAGAATGAGACGTGCGGGTATAACGATCAACCCAAAGAAAGTGCAGTTGGCATCAAAGAGAGTGAACCTCTTGGGATTTGTGGTTGATGATGGCACTTTGAGACCGAACGATGACAAACTGCAGGCAATTCTGAACTACCCCTGCCCGACGGACGTGAAAAGCTTGCAGAGATTTTTGGGAATGGTTGCCTTCTACAGACAATTCATCCCTAGTTGTTCAGAGCTCGCTAGGCCGTTGAACCAGCTGTTGCGGAAAGGCTCGAAATGGGTCTGGGGCAAGGAACAGAACGACGCTTTTGTTGCCTTGGCTCGCACGATAGCGAACACCGCTAGTTTGCGCCTCCCCGACCTGAACAAGCCGTTTGTCTTGCAGACAGATGCTAGTGATGCCGGTGTAGGAGCTGTTTTGTTGCAGGAAAACGAGGGCAAGCTGCGTCCTGTCGCGTTCGCTAGCCGCACGCTCACATAGGCGGAGCGGAATTACTCCGTGAGCAAAAAGGAATGCCTGGCGATAATGTTCGCATTGTCAAAGTTCGACACGTACCTAGATGGAGCGGTTTTCATCGTGCAGACAGATCACCAGGCACTTTCGTGGTTAAAGAGGCTGAAAAACCCCGCAGGCAGACTCGCGAGATGGGCGCTGACGTTGCAACGTTACGCGTACGCCATTGAGTACCGCCGGGGCAGCATGAATAAGGTGGCCGATGCTTTATCGCGCGCACCGTTGAAGGCTGGCAGAAGTGCAGAAGAGGCGCAGACCAGCATTGCTGAAAGCGGCGTCGCCGCTAGTGGAGAGGAGGAGAGGGCGGACGCGAGTACCCTGCGCAGTTAAAGAGAGAAAGGAGGCGGACAGAGTTGCTGCGCTGTGCTGCGAGAGAGAGAAGGCGCAGCAGCTGGTGGCGGCGACTACTCGCCTGCCAAGAAGCGAGGCAGAGAGAAATCTATTTTGGGGAGTAGCGGTCAGTAGGGAAGAGCTAATTGAGGCCAAGAAAGCAGACGGTCTATGCCAGCGGGTGCTGACAGAGCTTGCGAGTAGTGCAGCTTGCACCGGGAACGCTGAGGGCAAGTACGACGCGTATCTGCTGGGCGATGATGGCTTACTGCTCCGCTACATTCCCCAACTTGACGAAGAAGAGGCGATTGCATCCCCTTTCCGAGTCGTGGTCCCGAGGAAGTTGCGGAAACGATTCCTCCAGTACTTCCATGACTCAGCGCTGGCAGGCCATGGCAGCGGCAGTAAGACTTACAAGTTATGCCATGTCGCGACCTGGCCAGGTATGAGAAAGGGTGTGCTGGGTTACGCCCGTACATGTCCTGTTTGCCAGGTAGCCAAGCCTCGGGCGGGGAAACCCGCTGGCATGATGAAGTCGGTAGTTAGGAACTTTCCGTGGCAAGTAGGCGCGTTTGATATCATGGGACCCCTCCCTCGCTCTGCGCGCGGACACCAATATATCCTGGTAATAACGGACCACTATTCCAAGTGGGTTGAGGTTTTCCCCCTTAGGAAGCTTGTGTCAGAACGGATTTGGGAGGAGCTGTTGGAGACATTCACTCGTTTCGGTTTCGCTTCCGACCTGATTACAGACAATGCCTCGTATTTCACAAGCAAAGTCTTTGTTGATTCCTCTCGGGCGCTTCAAATCCGCCCCAGGAAAACGAGTCCCTACCACGCCCAGAGCAACATTACCGAGAGAGTGAATCGGAATGTTAAGAGTATGCTGGTCGCGACGACCGAGCAGCACAGAGATTGGGACGCACGGCTGTCCGAACTGGCTTTCGCCACTAGAACGCCCTACTTGACGCGGCGGGGCACGCGCCCCCTCCGCTTACGCAGTACGCGGCAAAGCTCCGCGAGCGCCTGAGGCAGCGCAGCGCGCGGCTCGTGAAAACCTCGATGTCGCGCGCAGTACAACAAAGGTCGTCGTCAGTACAACAAAGGTCGTCGTCACGTCGTTTTCAACACGGGCGACTGGTACTGAAAAGAACGCACCCGCTTAGTAACGCAGCGCGTGGTTTCGCCGCGTCGCTAGGGCACATGTGGGTTGGACCGTTCGAAGTTACGGCACGGACTACGCCACTCACCTGCCAGGTGCGGTTGTCGGCGAGCGGTGAAACCGCTGGTCCGGTGCACGTCGCAGACTTGAAAGCTTACCACCTTCGCAAGGACGATAACTGCGAAGCGGGGGAAGCTCAAAGCGATGCAGCGATCTCCCCCAAAGTAAGGCGTACAGGTAGCAACCCGGTTCGCAACCGACGCTATAACCTAAGGCCAAGGTAGTGCACTACTTTGTCTAACGTCTTCGCTTCCTTCAGAATGCATTCTGATAAGACTTTGCAGCAGCCAGATGAACTACCGTCGCTGGGGCGGGAAATCGCACCCAGCGCATGGTTCAAGGAGGGGCCACTTAAACAGGGGGTACCCCTCTAGTTTGTAGTGGTTTGTGGCCCATCATTGTGACCAGCGCGGCCATGCTGGCCGTCTTCGACGAGTCTGTATTGGAGCCCGCTGCCCAGGCCTGGAGTACGGGCCTCAGGAAGCCAGGTGTGTCCGGGGCGGAGACGCCTGCTGCAATGAGCATCCAGCACGGCGCCACGTGGAAAGGGGTCAACGATGTAGAGCAGCAGCTCAGGGCCGCTGCCAGGCGTATCCGTGGCCGAGCCCAGCTGCGCTGTGACCCCGAGGATATGGCCGCTGCCGGAGAGGGACCAGCCGGAACAGTCCCGCCATGCCTGCTGCTTCTCCCGTCCCACGGACCAGCTGAAATGGCATCCCGCCAGAGCCAGGCGACAAGCCTTCATATTTTACGCCGACCCGGGCTCGCACATGGACATGGCCCGGCTGTTGGCGAAGCCCGGGTCGGACGCTGAGGGGCGGGGGGGGGGGGAGATGTAGGGCCCGTGGCGCGCCGCGCATTCGAAGGCCGCGCCACTTCCCAATGCTCTCTGCGCGCTGCCTGTTTCCCTCTCCCCGCTCGTTCGGGGATGACCGGTCCCGCGCGAGGGGGCTATAAAAGAAGGCACGCGCCGCCGTCTCGCCCTCTCTTGGTCCCTGCCTCTTCATTCCTGCTTCGCGCCTGGAGCTTCTGCACGGAAGACGACCCGCAGGCTGCAGCCCCCGGACGACGACCTAGCACCGCCTTCGACGATCCCTGTGAGATTAAAGATGTTTGTTACACGGCCCGCTGTGTATTTGTCGTGCGGATCCCTCGGGCAGAGGAATCGCCCACAGGGTGTCTCAGTACGCGCAGCTACAAAAGAAGTATAACTAAGAAGGTGAAACATCATTGTAGCAGATGCACTAAACAATTGAATTTCTTTTACTTGAATTTGGGAGTATTAATCCAGATGGCGATGCTGGCACAATCACTCTCCCCTTGACCCTAAGGTTTAGAGATAGTAAAGAAAACGTGGATGAATTTGCAGAAGTTAGCAAGAAGCTTCTGGAAAATTCCTGATTAAATAGCAGGGCGGGGACGTAAGAATACTAAATTAAATTAAAAACGACATTTAAAAATAAGCGAGTCAATAATTAAAGTAGTTAAGGTTGAAGGATTGCTTAAATATAAGAAGAAAGGCGTAAAAATTTCGCGTCCGGTGCTCGTTTTACTCACTTGCCTATGTATTCGTTCTGCCTGTAACCTATCTTTGATAGTGTTTGCCAGCGCCACCTTCCTCCACTACGGCCGACGTGGAACGCCGTGTGTTACAGCGATTGTCACTTAGACATCACCTAAACGGGAGGGTGGGAGCTGCGTGATAACAACCTTACCCTACCTATGGTGTTAAGACCGTCAGATTCGAAGCCTTCGCCCTTATTTACGCTAATTAACAAAGAAATGCAAGGAAAATGGGGGGCTTCGCCAAAAAACAAACATCGTCTATCTTTCCTCTATGTCTGTAGAACACCTGCTTTTGCTGCTGGTGCATTTTGTCTTGCAGTAATAAAACCTTCTGGGGTATGGGGTCATTGTACCCCAGACAAGATGGTAATACTTAACGTAGGACACAAACAGATCTTTATAGATTACAAGTTTAGTTTTAGGAAATAACATGCACTGTAACTTTCGAAGTATGCCCATAGAGAAAGGGATTGGGTAAAGAGCGGACACTAAGCGAAATCTGGCTCCAGGAAATGACGCATGAATGATAACGCTAGTAACAGCTTCACGCACGACGAAGTGGATGGCGCCACCAGCATTTGTCGCGCCGCGCGCGCGCGCGGGTGCTGCCGGCGCAGACCGAAACAGACTGCGGAAGGGAGGGCCGTCTACATGGGCTGCGTGTTCGTGAGGTCTGACTGCGGCTTCGTTGGCTTTCGAAGCGGAACTACTGCATTTTGTCAGGACGGCAAGGTGAGGAACGTTATGTTGGTTTAAAACATTGCATTTCGAGCAGTTTATGCTGACCGCGCCGGCCGGTTTCTTGAATTGCGTAGCTCGTGAACAGGCGCCGGTGCGCACGTCATGGGTCGGCCAGTACGTGACACCCCAGCAGTTTCCAGCAAAGGCAGGTAAGATATTTTTTTCTGTTTGCAAACTGCGTATTTCAAGCAGTTTTGCTGAGCACTCTGGCTGGCGCGGTTGTGAAGAGAAGGCTTATATGTGCTCGGTAATGGCGCAACACCCCTTCTTGGATCACTACCTTGTCGTGGCGGAGGGGCTTGCGAAACTCGATGAAGTCGTGAGTTCTGCTGTGTAGGGCCACACAAGATAGACAGGTCACGGCAGAGAGTTCTGACAAAATGTGATTCACTGGAGAAGGTAATGGCAACCCAATCCAGTATTTCCTGCTAAGAAAACCCTATGGCCAGTCACAATACCATTAAAGATATGGCGCCGGAAGATGAGCCCCCCAGGTTGGAAGGCGTCCCACATGTTACTGGGGATGAACAAAGGCCGATTCCTAGTAGCTCCAGGACGAATGAAGCGGCTGGGCTAAAGCCACAAGGACGCTCAGTTGTGGAAGTGTCGGGAAGCGACGGAAAGTCCGATGTTGCAAGGAGATATATCACATAGCAACATGGAGTGTAAGATCTATGACGCAAGGTAAACTGGATGTCGTCAAGCGAGAAATGGACAGATTGAACATTGATATCTTGGGTATCAGCGAGCTCAAGTGGACCGGAATGGGAGAATTTAACTCCGGCGACCATTATGTCTTTTATTGTGGGCACGAATCCAAGAGAAGGAATGGGGTCGCTCTCATAGTAAACAGAAGAATGGGCAAAGCAGTGCTAGGGGACAACCCCAAAAACGACCGAATGATTTCACTTCGGATCCAAGGTCACCCTTTCAACATAACAGTTATCCAAGTCTATGCACCGACCACTACTGCTGAAGAAGCCTACGTTGACAGATTTTATGCGGACCTGCAATGCCTTTTAGACCGCACCGCATCATCAGACATCGTTTTTCTCATAGGAGACTGGAATGCTAAGGTCGGGAGTGAAGAAATATCCGGAATTATAGGCAAGTTCGGTCTTGGCGAGCCAAATTAAGCTGGGCAGAGGCTAGTAGAGTTTTGTCAAGAAAACAACCTGACCATAGCGAATACTCATTTTCAACAGCACAAGAGGCGCCTGTACACATGGACTTCACCGGACGGTCTGTACAGGAATCAGATCGATTATACTCTTTGCCGGCAGAGATGGAGAAGCGCTATACAAGCAGTAAAAACAAGGCCTGGGGCCGATTGTGGCACCGATCATCAGCTTCTTTTTGCCAAAATTAAGCTTCGATTGAGGAAAACGCAGAAAACTAGAAGGCCTTTCAGGTATGATCTGGATCAAATTCCATTAGAATATGCTGTGGAAGTGAGGAATCGATTTCAAGAATTAGATCTAGAAGACAGAGAGCCCGAAGAGATGTGGACTGATGTTCGTAATATAATACAAGAAGTTGCTACTAAGGCAGTTCCAAAGCAAAAGAAATGCAAGAAAGCAAACTGGTTATCTGAAGAGGCTTTGCAAATAGCTGAGGAAAGGAGGATCGCAAAAGTTGTGGGGGACAGAGAAAGATACAAGGTTTTCGATGCGGATTTTCAGAAAATAGCATGGAGAGATAAGAATGCCTTCCTGAACATACAGTGCCAAGCAGTTGAGGACAACAACCAATTAAGGAACACAAGAGCTCTGTATGAGACAATCAAAGATATCAAAGGAAGCTTCTGTGCTAAGCTGGGCGTGATAAGGACAAACGAGGCAAGGACCTCACTGAAGCCTCAGAGATAAAGGCAGGAATACACAGAAGAACTGTACAAGAAGGACCCGGATGTGCAAACCCAACATAAGACGGTTGTGATTACTGATTTCGAGCCGGGCATCCTGAAGAGTGAAGTTGAATGGGCCTTAGCCAGCCTTGCTAAGAACAAAGCTAGCGGAATTGATGGCATTCCAGCTGAGTTGCTTGAAAACCTCAAACATGACGCTGTTAACATTCTGCATACATTATGTCAGAAGATTTGGACAACCCTGCAGTGGCCACAGGATTGGAGGAGGTCAGTTTACATCCCCATTACAAAGAAAGGCAGTGCCAATGATTGTTCCAACTACCGCACGATCGCACTTATTTCGCATGCTAGCAAGGTGATGTTGAAAATCCTCCAAGGAAGGCTGCAGCAGTATGTGGATCGGGAGCTTCTGGACGTGCAAGCTGGGTTTCGCAAGGGCAGAGGAACTAGACACCAAATTGCCAACCTTCGCTGGACCCTGGAAAAAGCAAGAGAGTTCCAGAAACCCATCTACTTCTGCTTTATTGATTATGCGAAAGCGTTTCACTGCGTAGATCACAGCAGATTGTGGCAAGCTCTCCAAGGGATGGGAGTTCCAATTCACCTCATCTCTCTCCCCAGGAACCTGTATGAAGGACAAGAGGCCACAGTCAGAACTGGGCATGGTCTTACTGATTGGTTTCCGATTTAGAAAGGAGTGAGGCAAGGCTGCATACTGTCGCCCTGCCTATTTAACCTATATGCAGAGTGCATCATGAGGAAAGCCGGTCCGGACGAGTCTTCAGCTGGAGTGAAGATTGCTAGAAAACGTATCAACAACCTTAGATATGCGGATGATACCACTTTAATGGCAGAAAGTGAAGTGGAACTCAAGAGACGTCTGATGCGCGTACAAGAAGAGAGTGAGAAGTTTGGGGTTAAACTGAACATTAAAAAAACAAAGATCATGGCGTCTTGACCTATCAAGTCCTGGAGCATCAATGGACAAGAAGTGGAAGCTGTGACAGATTTTCTCTTCTTGTGCTCCAAGATTACCTCGGAAGGAGACTGCAGCCATGAAATTAGGAGACGGCTGCTTCTGGGAAAGAGAGCAATGGCTAGCCTTGACCGCCCAGTAAAGAGCAGAGGCATTAGTCTGCCAACCAAGATCCGTAGAACTCGTGCTATGGTCTTTCCAGTTGTGATGTATAGATGCGAGAGTTGGACTGTGAAAAAGGCTGACTGCCGAAGAATTGACGCATTTGAATTGTGGTGTTGGCGAAGACTCTTGAGAGTTCCTTGGACTGCCAGAAGATCAAATCAGTCGATATTGTCGACCATAAACCCTGACTTCTCATTGGAGGGTCAAATTCTAAAGTTAAAGCTCAGTTACTTTGGTCATCTGATGAGAAGTGAGGAGTCGCTGGAGAAAGATTTGATGTTGGGAAAGGTTGAGGGTCGCGGGAGAAGGGGTAGGCAGCGAACGCGATGGTTAGATGGCATCCTCGAGGCACTGCAGATGAAGTTATGTGATGTTAGGAAGATAGTGAGAGACCGGAAAGCGTGGCGTGACATGGTCCATAGGGTCACGAAGAGTTGGACACGACTGAACGACTGAACTGAACTGAATGGCGCAACAAGGGCTCGCCGGCTACCTCGCAGTTAGATATGAGCGAACCTACGCCTGACGTTCTTTGCTTGGTTTGCCTAGTGGTTACTTTTGCCTGGTTTCTCGTTGAGTTTTACGTGTTGGGGTGTTTTTTATGGCCTCCACCAGTGCGCAATCACTTTTAGGTGACGTGTTGGCCGGGTGAAACCTTAGCATCGAAAGTAGGCTAATGTGTTAAAGACGAGAGTTTTCGCGTTGTATGTATACATACGGGACCGCTATTGTTAAGACGGTAGAAAAAAGAAAAGGTACCGCACAAAATATGGAGAACCAGAAACTTGTGTGTCGAGGATCGTCATCTGCACCGAAAAATCCGCGGGAAATGTGCCTAAAAAAGGCAATAGAAAAGAAAACGCCGAGGTGCTTCTAAACAGCGTGATACTAAAGAAGTGGCGCGCCAATAATTCCGTACTCTCCGTTTCTGCAGACATGCATTCCACCCGCCTATATTCAGCTAATGCGCACTGTGGTATCCCCTGTGTTGTGCCGCCAGGTATCAAATATTTTTATGGAATGAAACGCGTAGTCGGCTGTCAATGCAGCTTTTAAAACCAAAAACTAACATCGGGAAATGGAGCAATGCTTGGAAATTACAGGCAGGAATCTTCGCCGTGTAGCTGGATTTGTGTATTTTACGTGGGTATGCACGCGAGGTTCGATAAATCATTGACCAATATTCGTAACTTTATTCATTTACAGATTTCTCGTGTTTAATCTGTTTACACAGTGTCAGTAACAAGTGCATCATGATGACATATATTTCTACTGTCCCTGCTGTATGCCCTGGTGAGAGAATTGCAGCATACGCGCAAGAGGTCCGGACCAATATCCCGCATTCTAGGAGTCGATAGTTTTGAGCTTTCGCTTTCGGCTTGCCATGTCACGCAATTTAATTTGCACATCAGGTATTTCTACAACGATATAATTGTTATTTAACATGAAAAATGTGTTAATAAGTATGAAATGAATGTCCCAGTTGTTTCCTGAAATGTTAATATCAGTGCATATTTTCACATTCCAACAAATTGACCATTTGAGAATATTGCAAGCTAAGCTTGATTGGTTTCTATTTACCGTCTCAGGGAGACGCAGGCAATAAAGATGCGCATAATAGAGGAACCATTCTTATATTTACACTGCTGAGCATTCCGGCTATGTATTTGAACGAGTGCTAGATACATTGTCATTGCAAAATGAATACAAGGCACTTTGTAACATGAGTTAATGTTTTCCAGCTTATTTCCGGCTTACAGAATATTTGTGATTAGGAACCCTTGAAACTTTCTGGAAAAGGTGACACTGAGGATGAAAGACGTAACCGTCTGCTGGAATTTGCTACCAAGGTCGTATCCAAAAACACATGAATGCATGGGGAAGGGTGCGCATTTAAGCTAAAAGCAATGTGTCTGGGGCATAATACCCAATACTACTTGAAGTATATTTGTTTGAAATCTGTGTTTAAAATGAAATACATAGTATTGTGAGGGAGCCGCGAATATATTTTGAGGATTGTATATGTCTATTTTTTTTGTGTATCATTTTCCATACTATGTATATCTACATATAATGCTACATTTGGCTACGTATGTATTGTTTCTTGTGTAATTTTTTTCTTATAATGTACACGTGAGCTGGTGTATCCTACGTTTTGTCTCTCTTCCTGGTTGCTTTCGTGCAGCAAACTGTGACAGAATTGTATCTGTTTTGTTACATGTATGAAGTAAAATAAATGTTCATTTCACAGAGCTCCTGGCAGCTTTCCTGCAATACTGCTGTTTGGCAAAGGCTTTGACGCAGCTGCGTTGATGGCAAATCAGCAGCAATGGACCTAATTTTATTTTTCATTGCTGAAAATAAATCGAAAATAATACCACACCGTACAGAATATAAATAATGTGCCTCTAATGCAGACACCTGGCAGACATCTGTGAAACGCCACAACGAGAATGCCACTCCAGACCTCTCAGCCGCCAATGCCGACCGGCTTCCGCTGATCAATGTACTAAGCCTGCAAGCTTGGCGCTACAAATTTTACATTCAGTACTTATTTTTATAACCTGGCGACGACGACGCCATCGCTGCCTCGTCCGATCAGCGAATTGGGTCACGTCGCTTGACCTTGTGACGTAAACGCTACTTCGACCAACCAGCTAAAATTGTGACTGACCACGCCGGATCTCGACCAATCAGTAATACGGTGATCACCACGCCACGTCTCACCCAGTGTGCGAATTCATGACTGTCACGAAGGCTTTGCTGCGATAGCAATACTGCACCAGGTTTCGGCCCATCGCGTCGTCCTGGGAAGGGCCACAATTGGCCTTGAACAGCCGCGAAGAAAAACGCTCGGTCAGCGGTCTACATTCGGTTCAGCAGCATTGAACCCTTCTCATTTATGTGGGCTGGTAGCTTAGGCTCTCGCGCCATACTCTTAAAGGATGACCTTAGGTGTCCCCAATAATGTAGCACTTTACACTGATAGGGCGTGATAGGGGAATAATGTAGCAGGCAAAGGAAGCTTCTGCCATTGCTATCGCAATTCAACTAGGGTTAACCAGAGTTAAACCACAACTAATGTTTATTTCTTTCCGTGATGCGGCTTTTAATGCTGCCGTACTAATATCCAAGACCTAGTGCATCAATCCCCTTCATGGATCACTGCCTTGTCGTGGCGGAGGGGCTTGCGAAACTCGATGAAGTCGTGAGCTCTGCTGTGTATGGCCACCCAAGATAGACAGCTCACGGCAGAGAGTTCTGACAAAATGTGATTCACTGGAGAAGGTAATGGCAACCCACTCCAGTATTT
>JAJIZL010066151.1:0-17989 GCA_023969395.1 Amblyomma maculatum | reverse complement strand
CCCCCCCCCCCCAGTTACGCCCCTGGGCAGAAGGTACCACGAGATCCATATTGGGTGCTCTGGGGACAAATGCTCCAGTTGAGGCATCTGTGCTCTCCTTCCCTAGGATGCCCTTGTGACCTGATACCATACCAAATGTTTATGCGTGGGTTGGTAGCTACGGGTATAACTATCTTGCAGAATTTTACTTGCTAGTGGTGCAATCCTACCCCTGAGGTAATTGCGATATGCTGTCTGTCAATCTTTGATACAGTGTGCTTTGTAGCTAGGGCACTCGCCATTTCCGAACCCAGTGTGTCTTGGCTGGGCAATATAAGTCCGCCTCTGTTTAATTTTAGTGTACTACCGCAATGGCCGCAAGTTCCCCGTTCAGCACCCGCGGCATCGCCCTCGCGGGTAACTCTGGGAAGAAAGATGGTTCGCTCAAATTTATATAATATTTATAAATGTGTCATTACGCAAAATTTTGACCATTCAACTCATTTGTTGGGGAAGTCGCATCATCAACCTTTGTGAGTCTAAAATTGTCAAAGTTCGCGTTCGTAGGGTAGTGAGTTTATGGCGAGCACACTTGGTTGTAGACGTATAACGGGTGGTATCACACGATTCATCTCGGCGCCATCTATGCGAAATATTATTGTGATGGGTAACAGCTTCCACTCTTGCATTTAACGCCTTTCAGCGGTGGCTGTATTTTTTCTTTCGTGAAAAAAGCGGCCAGGCTAGTTCTGCTGTGACCGCCCGTCTTGAGGCCTACAGTCGAGTGTTATTTGATGTAACGTAACGCACAGCGGCCCCGTTTTGATCGGTCAGAAAGGCGAAGGCATCGGTGTGCTGCAAAATATCACTTGAGGGGTTTATTGAGGGTTGTTCGAAGGACTCGATACGGCGACCGGTAACACAGGACGATCGTAGAGCGAAACACAATCTCGCCGAACAAGACAGTCCGAGCTTTCAGTGGGCGCGCCAGCTGATCGGTCAGGAACCCATCAGTCTTCATAGTCGTTTGTGTCGGCGCTCTATCATCTTCTTCCTTAAACACTCCACATAAATATCCTCATGGTGTCCAATGATTATCAGCCTTACACAACGGCACCTATTCCTCCATTTTTTCTTTGAATCGCATCATCCTCCCTTCCCTTATGGGGCTGATAAAGTGTGTACTGACAACAATAACAGCAGCGCTTTCCCTTCGTTATGCGTATGGAATAGCTTCCTCTGGCCCTACGGGGTCGGTAATCCAAGGGCATTCGCCCTTCATGGCGGACGCGCCTTTCCCACCAGTGTTTTACCTGCTCTGCATCATTCTTTAATCTCGCTGCCTCTTCGGTGGCAAAGGAAGGCTGTTGTGAGGCACGTTTTTTCTTCTTTTTTCTTCCTTCTTTCTTTCTTCCCTTGTATCACAATTTTCCCCTGTATGCACCACGCAGCGGCAGTGATTCAGGTATTGAACCACTTTACAGTTCCGTGCACTTTCGTTTCCTCGTTATTACGGTCTGCACAACAACGAGAACGTTTACGCCAATTTAATATACTACTACGCCGCCGAGGATGGGCACCAATAGGTCCATCCGGCTGGGTAAAACGGATCTATATGCAAGGAGCAGGAAATACCTCTATATTGTCCGAGATTGCAACAGCATGCATGCTGATGATTATATGAGTGATAAACGAGGCAGGAATTAAGATAATAATTATTAGGTAGTAAAGCCCTTGTTTTCAAAACAAGATCTGCTATCCAGCCTCGTACTGACGCCAATAACATTGTCGTGTTGCGAAAAGAATTCAGCGCTAGTGTATAAGCGACGAAAGACCAGGAGATGTAGAAAGCCATGGCGCTGAAACATGGAGGCTAACCAAGAGAGTTCTACTTAAGTTGAGGACAACCCAGAGGGCTATGGAACGAAAAATGGTAGGGGTAACATTAAGAGATAGAAAGCGTGCAGAGTGGGCCAGAGAAATAACTCAAGTTACCGACATTCTAGTAGAAATTAAGAAGAAGAAATGAACATGGGCAGGACATGTAGTGCGAAGAGAGGATAACCGATGCTCATTTAGGGTAACAAACTGGATTCCAAGGGAAGGAAAGCGTAGCAGGGGGCGGCAGAAAGTTAGGTGGGCGGATGAGATTAAGAAGTTCGCAGGGGTCAAGTGGATGCAGCTAGCACAGAACCGGGTTAAGTGGAGAAATATGGAAGAGGCCTTCGCCCTGCAGTGGGTATAGTCAGGATGATGATGATTATGATGATGATGATGATGATGATGATGATGATGATGATGATGATGATGATGATGATGATGATGATGATGATGATGATGATGTAGAAAGCACTGGTATGACCGTCGCTTGGCAGGTCACAGATATCTCTCATGCCTGAAGACAATAACTTGGATGCCATCGCATGCGTTCATTATTTAGAGTTTAGGATTGTGTCGGAGAGAGTATATTTATATTTACTAGATTTTCTCTGATTCCTTGGCTTTGTAAGCCTTCCAGCTAGTTGTAAGCTGGCTCGTTTCCCTTAGCACATATTAGAAGCTAATTCGTCAAAAAGTGACAAGTTATTAAACGTTTATGATTTAAATAACAGGAATATGAGCTAGGTTTTTCAACTATTTCTTTTCAAAAACGCGTTTTTCAGTATTCAATATGGCGGGGGCACTTGTGATAATTGTATCTATTACTGCATCGCTTCGATGAACGCAGGCGATGCCAAGCGGCTGCGCGGCCCGTGAATAGCAGCAATCGTGTCCGCGTCACCTTCAGAGATGCTTTTAACGGAGCATTACCTGAGAGAGAACAACATGCAAGTGGAAGGAATTAAGTGAAGGTTTCGCCAAATAGCGTTAATGTTCTCCACTACTGCTATTCCTTTACGCGCCCGGACCACCCGTGAATATCCATAGCACAGAGCTAAAATGATTTCAAGATTCAAAAAAGTTCAGTCAGAATTTGGACTCAAAATTCTCAGCCGCACTTTGTTGTGTTCATGTGGCAGGTAGCATAAAACGCTATAAAAACATTTTCTAGGTACTGTCATCTCTCCTGGTAGAGAGTGCCGCGTGAATAGAAGAGGAATAGCTTGTGGCGGCGCGTAGGCTTTGAATCAAAACTTACTATAGAAGGATTCTTTTCTATTTCTGAACCCGTGGTACCAACTTCGCGTAGTCATGGATCGGACGCCCAATCACTCAGTAATGCTTGTCTTCCACAAACCATTCAGAAGCTTTGGGACGTTTGCTCATTACCCGTTTAATGATTCCTCAATAAACTCCGCAACATTTAGTAGAAATACTGACAGAGGTGCAAGCAGAAATATGAAAAGGCAGTCAGCCAAAGCGTCGGATAGGCGCAGGATCGATGTAGAGAGGGAGCTGATAGCAGACCCTCTCCGCTGCACTAATGTACCATAGACGGTGAGAAGCCAAAAAGGAGTAATGAACGATGGCTAGGGGCTATCAGAGGTTTATAAAATAAACTGCAAAGACAACAGAGGAAGCACAAGAGCGAAGCAAAGATAGGGAGAGGTTAGCTGGTGTTCAGAGCATACGCAGTTAAGACTTCTCTCCTTTCTGATACCTGTTTTCTCTTCGCATAAACGATGTTCTAATCTTCACCTTCGGATCTCTTTTCATCAGGTGAAGGTACTGATGTTGGAGGTTATGGTGCCTTCATCGCATATGGCGGGTCAGTCAGCCAGTAGGGGGAGGTGCCTTGGGTCACCTGTCGTGATAAGGAAGGAAGAAAAGACGTCACAGCAGCATGATAACCTGCGCGCAGAAGATGACCGTATTTAGTTGTATATAAAAGGGAGCCAGCAGCAGCCTCAGATTCTTCGCATGAAAAATGGCAGACCGTGCAGTAACGAGAGTTTATATGCCATCTTGCAGAACGGACTTCACGCGGCGGTTACAGGAACGAAGTGAAGGCACCCATGTTGGAAGTGGTGGTGGCTTGGTCGGAAGTGGGAAAAGAAAGTGAACTTGTGCAATAAGTAGAAGAAGAAATAGGCGTGACGGCAGGACATTGCGTTCTGTCCTGTCTTCACGACTCTTCTTCTACTTATTGTGCACGTTTATTTCTTTTTGATAATATTATTAATCTCACCTAGAGGAATGTACTTATCGAAAGACGCAGGATTGTTAGGTAGTAGAAAGAGGTGTTCTGGACCCACGTGTCCTTCTGAGACAAGGAGAACAGATGACGCTGCTTGAGGAAGATGACCGGGTTAATCATATACAGAACGAAGAACCAGCAGCCTGAGATCCCTGGCAAGGAGGGCAAAGTGTGCAGTGACATGGATATATACGCCAGCTGTCAGAAGCGGCATAAGGTGGCGATCAAACGAAACCTTGAACACACTGATATTGCAGACGGGGGGAGGGGGGAGATGCCTTGGTTGACGTGGCGTCCTAGCAAGGCAGTATGGGAAGGTGACTATACCTCATGTGCTATACTGAGACAGGCAGAAAGGACCACGCAGCAGTCGTATAACCTTCGTGCGGAAGATGACCAGATTTATTCGTGCACAGAAAGTACCAATTAACAGTGCCAGATCCCTGGCACGAAGAATGGCAAAGCGTACAATGACATACGTTTATATGCCAGCTTGCAGCCGTGTTGTCAGGTGATGGTGAGAAGATTGAAGGCACAGATGTTAGACGGGATGGTAACTTGGCCGCATGTGGTAGGCTAGTCACTCAGTAGGGGCAGCTGCATTGGTCCCACATGTCATTCTAAGATAGGCAGGAAGGACGACGCAGCAGCAGCCTAACATGCCAGCGGAAGATGACGGGATTTAGTCGTGTAGAGAGGGTACCAACTAGACGCTTCAGATCGCTCGCACGAAGAATGACAAAGCGTGAAGTGACGCGGGTTTATATACTAGTTTACTAAACCGGCATACGGCGACTGTCAAGAATTTTCGAAGGCATTGACGTTGGAAGGAGTGTCATGGTCGCACGTGATGGGTTAGTCGTGCACTTGGGTAAGGTGTCTTGATCCCATGTGTCGTGCTCAGAGAGGCAAAAAGGACGACGCAGCAGCGGTATTACCTGCGTGCAGAAGATGTCAGATGAAGTCGAATACAGAAGGTAGCAACCAGTAGCCTCAGATCACTCGCACGAAGATTGGCAGAACGCACGGTGACGTGGATTTATATGCCAGCTTGCAGAAGCGGCATCAGGTGATGGTCTAAAGAGCCTTTGAAGGCACTGATGTTTAAGGGGGTGGTGTCTTGGTCGCACATGGTGGGCTAGTCAGGCGGTGGTGAGGTGTCTCAGTTACATGCGCACTGCTTAGACAGGCACAATGGACAACGCACTAGCAGGATAACGTACATGCAGAAGGGGCCGAATTTACCCAAGTAGCACACATTACATGGCCCACTGGGGGCCCGTATGGGCAAGTTGGGCTTGGGCAACCACAATACCACCCACGAGGGCCCGCTTTAGGGATCAAGCGGACAAGCTTAAATTGGGCTTGCCCCTCCTTTTTCCATTTGGGCATTATATAGGCGTGGAAAGGGCTAACTGAGTACATATTCCCACATCTGGCCCTCAAGGATCCCGCTTGGGAAATTTTAGGGCCGATGCAAATGAAATTTGGGCTTTGTGTAGGAAATGCATGGGCTGATCTAATTGGGGCTGCCCAATCAAAAGCCGAATAGGTCCCGCATGGGCCGCGGTGGGGCTAAATACGGGTATGCCCGCACATTGCCTACATGGGACCCTTGAGGGGTACTTGAGGGAAGGTCAGACGAAAATCTGGAATTCATGCAGAAAATTCCTGGGCTGCCCCAAATTGGGCTGCCCGCAAAAAAACCTAGATAATTTCCGCATGACCTGTATCGGGGCAGGAAATTGCTCCTTCCCACTTCTGCCGGCATCGGTCTCTTGCGGGGCAATTTAGGGCAGATGCGATGCAAATGTGGGCCTAAAGCAAATAGAAGACGGGCTAGTCCGATTGGGGCTGCCCACGCAAAAACCGAATAGGTCCCGCATGGTTTGCGGCCGGGCAGAAAAGCGACCACACCGCCACGCTGCCCACATGGGTATTTCTTGGGCTACTTGCGAGAAAATGCCACATATATTCGTAGTCCATGCGGTAAAATCAAAATCAGCCCAATTGGGGCGGCCCATGAAATGCCGCAGTGGGCCCCAAATTGGCCGTAGGCGGGCTTACCGCTCTGAAACGTCTCCACCCTATCTTTAAGGCACCATTTTATTTATGTAAATCATGTTATACCGGCTACTAATTGCCTCTTCTGGAGTTTTCACATGACTGTCCTCAGCATATCTTTGCTATGAATACAGACTATTTATTTTTACTCTAACAACTACGTTAATTATGCAGTGTCGACAGAAAATATGCAACAGTAACTGTTCCACTTTACGAGTATGCACTGAACGACCTCCAAATGTTTCCTGCGGCATTACTATTCTACACACCATCGAAATAAATATTCAGACCAACATGTTGGGGTTGATGTGGGCCAGCCCACATTATTGTAGTGTTGGGAATAAATTTCTCTCATGTTACTGAGTGTCGCATACAAGCAAAAAAGTAGCGCTTAATGTTTCGCAATTGATGATTATTGGAATTTGGGCTGCCCCGAAAATGCCAGATTCAACCCATCAGGGCAGCACGTGGGTCAGCCCGAAACGGACTGGCTTTCGCAAATCCCGCGCCTGTATAATTCAGGTATTGGAGGGATTAATCGACTTAA
The DNA here is from genome assembly GCA_023969395.1 of Amblyomma maculatum. NCBI lineage: Eukaryota > Metazoa > Arthropoda > Arachnida > Ixodida > Ixodidae > Amblyomma > Amblyomma maculatum. The sequence goes on along the minus strand of JAJIZL010066151.1, from coordinate 11,261 downwards.
AAATTAAAACCTTGATCAATGGGATGGCAGTGCCTGCACAAATGTGGCACCCATTAATGATTCTGGTGTGCTGCCAACATTCGTCTACCTGGGCTGAATGTGGACAGCCCTATTTGGGCTGCCCACACGGATACAGATTGGGACCGATAGCGGCAGAATTGGGCAGCCCATGCGGGGCCCCTCTGGGTACGAGTTGCAAATCCCGCATGGGGCCCGTATGGGCTGCCCTCACGGGCCCAACGCGGGCCCCCACCTCATAGCCCACTTTGTGCTACTTGGGTAGTTGCATACAAAAGGTAGCAACCCGTAACGTCAGCTCGCTCAATGAAGAATTGCGTAAAGCGACGTGATTTTATATAAGCTTGCAGAAGTGGCATCAAGCGAGGTTGAAAAGAGCGCGTTGAAAGCGCTGTAGTTTGAGTTGCTGATGCCTCGGTCGTACGTGGCGGGCGAGTCAGACATTAGGGGGAAGAGCCTTGGCCCCACTTTCTTGCTGAGACGGCAGAACAGACGATGCAATAGCACGATAAGCTATGTACAGATGATGACTCAGTTTATTCTTATAGAGAAGGTAGCTACCAGGAGCCACAGATTGTTTGCATGCAGCATAATATATATATATATATATATATATATATATATATATATATATAGTGAGCACTCGCGAAAGGTACTGAGTTTTTTTAAACCCCATTTAGTGCCGGGTATGTTAAAATCACCAACACGAAATACGTTACTGATAATTGTATAATCATATGTGTTCATAAATATCGCGTAAAAATTGAAGATGATGTTCTTGAGCTCTGTAGACAGTGAATTGAAAGATGAAACGGTCGCTAAAAATGGCCTACGAAGAACCTATCATGTCACTGAATATGACAAGTTAAAGAAGTCTGATTCGACCAAATTATTTCACGATACTCTGTGACAAACATAATGTAAATGAAATGGCTAGAACACGCTTCCTAACTATTTTAGGACGTAACCAGCTCTCAGTGACATCGACTGTGTGTGGATTGTAGTGAAAATAATACCCTGAAACAGCTTACTTTTATTAGTTGCACTGCGCGCATTTATATTTAGTAGCCCGATTTCTATTTAATCTGCGGACAACATCGTTAATGTTTTGAGCACGCACGATTGTAGTTTTCTTGGATCCCGCGAAGATATCTGCAAACAACGACCAGTTTTTGCTTCTTCAATTCCACTTTCGTTTTCCTCTAGTTTTCTGTTTAGAAAAATCCCATCGAAGTGTTCTTTTTCAAACAGTATCTATCAAGCACTCGTTCCCAATCGGTTTACATGAACATATATGGGTGTTTAGAAATTTCTCATTTAATTTGCAATCTTGTAGAGATGTCACAGGAAATGTGTCACTGCTTTTTTTCTTAATATCGGATTCTACCTACAGTAGTGCATTGGGCGTTTAATGTTTGAATAAGTATGTTTTTTAAGACAATGATCGTAAATGCCTTACGCTCCTTGGATTGCGTCTGTTCGGCCGTCCGTCATCCGTCCGTAACGCTTTCGTTATGTTGGAGTGGTACCTAGCAGTTGACATGGGTGATCATTAACTGAACGTAGGGGTTCCTGAAATTACTCTTGGCCGGAGCTACCAACTCGCGCCCCTCCTTACATGTGGGCGGGTGATATCAGGATGAGACTGAGAAGACCATAGCATTCACGTTATCCCTAGGTCACACTGGCACATTCATACAGCTCGTTAACAGAGGGGCTTTAAATATTAATTCGGCATCGAAAAAGAGGAAGTGAAAACAGAGAATGCGGTGCCGTAGTGGAGGGCTTCGGACCTACGCGCTGTGAAGACTTTCATCCCATCGCAGTTTAGTGATCCGAAGTTTCGCTGAGAATTTTGGGGGCAAGCATCTGAATAAAACATATCCCAAAGCGCCCAAGTTTGGACGTCTAATATAATCTTTCATATGAACGAGTTATTACTTCAAACAAGAAAAGCGCATTCCATGTGATAAATACAATTTCTTTAAAAATTTGCAATCCGCGCAAATTTATAGGTTTTCAATGTTCGTGTAATATGTTCTTTGAAGTAAATTCTCGGCTGTCAGTTTTCGTTCCGCTGTCAGCAACTGCTTTGTAGTTCATATTGAAATTATCAGGTCCAGGTTTTGATTCTACGCCACAACAAGTAGCGCGCAAACACAAAACGCGTGTTAGCGACGATCACACAGCGCGGTGCGCACGACACGACCACAAGACCGCTGCCGTCACTTCTAATGCTATTGCAATAACCGCCATTTTGCGCGTAGCAGAAAAGGAGGCCTGAGGTTGCATCAGGGGGGATGTTCTGGCGAGTTGGTTCATCTTAAAAAAGAAAAAAACGGCGCTTTTTGAGACAAGCGCAGTTTTTTGTTGAAGATGTGGTTGCTTATGCGCGGTCCAGCGTGTCCAATAAGCCACAGACGTGGTTTTGTGTCTTTTGACCTGAGATCCGCGAAGGTCACATGGAATGGGGAAGCTCTTGCAGAGGCACTATAATGTCAGGAAATGGAATCCCTCTAGTCTTGCATCTTATAGTGGTAAAGGCACGTGTCGACTGTTCTGGCATCTTGGCGAACAGTTTTTAGAATGGACTGAACAGAACAGTCTTTCCTAAAAACAGAGAGAGAGAGAGAGAAAGATTATTTATTATTCCAAAATAATTTGGAGCTCTCGTTGTTGGGTCCTCATTCTAGGACTCCCGCTGCCATTGCTGCTCGGCTGTCACGTCCATTTACCCAAAGCTAGTCTTCTGAGTCCCTGCCTACTGGACAGCGAAGCATCCCAATGCTCAGGCGTGGCGTTATGGATTATTCTCACTGCATCGATTTTTTGACTGTCCCATGTTGTGTGTCTCCGCTCCAGGAAGATGTGTCCCTCTATATGGTCGGGTGTATAATTTAGTATATTGAAAGACTTCGATAAGGTTATGTTTGCAGCTGCGCCACGCGACTGGCTTCTCTATGTTTAACATCTTATGAGGCGGAAGTTACCAGCCCCTGGTATCCCGGAAGTGCGCCGAAAGGTCTCTGAAGGCAACATGATTTAGATTGGTCCCTTGTCCTCAAAAAATGTATAAAACGTCAATGCCATAATGTTGTGTACACCTATTGTGTACGAGCTGCTTTCAAATATTTACAAGACAAGTTTAGTAGTACGACACTCGATGGCGGTAAAATGCTGAGGGTGCCAGCGCAGGAAGCACCGACCTTTGTACGATAAGCCTCCTAACACTGTCTTGCGGACTACTATGACGCTGTACAAGATGTGGTGATCTTGCCGCTTCCATTACTAGGCCAAACATTCCTCCAATAACATATGATTGAAACAATGAGGAAACGCAAAATGGTGTGTCGAAATTTACAAATCTCCAAGGACGAAGGACATGATTCAAGTTGATGAGAAAGCCGTAACGAGCAATTTATGGAGCTCATAACATTCCAGGAAAATAATGAAATCAGCAACTCGTTTATGAAAGCTGTGTACCCGACATCACATAGATATCATTACCGGGGTGGCGCAGTGGTTACGGCGCTCGACTACTGTTTCCAAAGACGCGGGATCGAATCCCGGCCTCGGCGGCAGCTTTTCGATGGAGGCGAAAAGCAAGGCGCCCGTGTGCTATGCGATGTCAGTGCACATTAAAAACCCCAGGTGGTCGAAATTTCCGGACTCCTCCACTACGGCGTCTCTCATATCCTGAGTCGCTTTGGGACGCTAAACCCCACAAACCAACCAACCAAAGCACCTGCATAATATCAAAAAATAAGCATCATCATTTTGCTCATTCTGGCATCCTCAGTTAAAACGATGTTGTAATCCGAACACCTGATTGTAGCATACGCTACATTACCTCCAATTCCGTTCACAGGCCTCGAACCTATAAGCGGGAAAGACGGCACGTTAAAGTGTACTAAGGACTGAATCAGTAGGCCGGGCATACTCTGTCCTTGATGTAGAATCATAAAGGTGATTAAACTTGGCTTAAGCAGTGTAGCCTTGAGACGAGGAAGGAGTCCCAACATGGTAGGAGACGACAATCTCCCCAACCTAAGGAAGTGAGTTTGGTCAGCAGCATAATATTGTGCCTGCTATATTTTAATTTGTGACATATTCTTCCCGTGTGGGTCCCCATGAGTAACGCCTTCAATATCGAGTTTATATCTCAGTTTCAGTGTCTGAGGAGCAATTTCGGCCAATGTGACGAGGGCTGTGGCGTCATAAACTGGATGCTGTGCGACGAAGAAGCCCCTTCTCACAATTGCAGACGTTTAATGCCCGATTTATTCCCTAGCACCCGCCCTACTCGCTGATTTACCAACTACGTAACATGCTGCCTTACCAAAGTGAATATCAACACAAATGTTGTTCTGACACCACTGTGAACCATCAGGTTCACAAGCAAAGAATTCAGACTTTTTTACGAAAACATCATGGGCTTATTTCAACAATAACAAGTTGGAAGCGTGGATTGGGCATAAAATCACAGTCGGTCTTGTTTAATGCTCTCATCAGAGCAGCAATGCACTAGTTATAAGTTCCTGAGCAAGGCAGCATTGTGGAAATCACTGCTTCGAGTGATTATTATTTTCTACTTTAGGATGGCGATATTTTCATGTAAGTTTTGAACTGAATAATTGAGGTTCATTTTTTTTTTACATTTTTATCCCTGTTCAACGCCTATTCACGGCATAGTGTGGCAGAGGAGCTTATAGTAAGGTTACAGCTACCTAACAGCGATTACAGCTACCTGTCTTTGAGTAATATGTTTGAACAGTAATTTAAAAAATTGACAGGCAGGTGATAATACTATATAGAGCACCATGTTTATTTTACAGTAATACTTCTACTACTTTCTTTTTAATAGAGAGCCTAAACTTGGGTAGGCAGTCACAAACGCTGTTTTATGTTGCAACAGGTATATCAGTTATGCACTTCTGCAACTATTTGACAGCACATTTCTGCTTTATCCAATACTTTTATTTACAGAACGGTAAACCTTCTTCGCACTGTAGTACCCTCCGGAGTTTTCACTTTGCAATCATTTAGCGGCTACGCACTGATATGGCTGCCACTAATACGTTGCTGGAAACCTGACTAGGCGCCTAGCAGCTGCAGTCGTAAAACGAGCTATACAAATACGGCCCCCTTAGCGCGTGTTAGTGTCATAGCTCTCATACAAAGTTCTAGAGCTTTAACAATAACAGTCATGGCTGTAACACTCCAGGCAGAAACTCGGGGAGCACTAAGGTTTCAGTGAACAACCTTAAATATCAGGCAAAGTAAAACTGGGTATATCCTGCCAAGGCGCAAGTATCGATTAGTGCAGCGTGTACAGCTACAAATCATATCATGCGTTGCCGAGTTCAGTTCAGTCGTCCAGTCGTGTCCGACTCTTCGTGACCCTATAGCCTATGTCACGCCACACTTTCCGGTCTCTCACTATCTTCCTAACATCACATAACTTCATCTGCAGCGCCTCGAGGATGCCATCTAACCATCGCGTTCGCTGCACACCCCTTCTCCGGCGACCCTCAACCTTTCCGAACATCAAATCTTTCTCCACGACTCCTCTAATCTAATCAGATGACCAAAGTATCTGAGTAATTTGCAAATTGCAGGCATTAAACTTGCCTATAGTTATTTGCCACGATTGATTGAACATTGTTTATATATTTTTGATAGCTTATGTCTAGAAGAACAGCACTTGAGTACTCCTAGATAATTTTGATGTTAATTAGGTGATTCCGTAGAAGTTTAAATTTTAGATTACTAAATTGTATATTGTTGCATATTTATGTGAACTGCGATTGCGCGAACCAATTTTACACCCTAAATAACTGCCTATATCTAGTTAAACGTGAATAAAGTTAAACCTAACCCTACAAAAACATCATATAAATTCTAAACTGTATCGACCAGTAGAACAGGAAACCATGATACATCAAACTACTATCCGTGATCTTGAGCCTAGAGCAGGGTTAATTCCAAGTGAAATTTTTCTCTGTACTTGCCACATTTTATCCCTCTTTGTCATCCTCATTTCGCCATAGCATTAAACACCTGAAACGGAATCAAAGCAAACCACATTCCCATTGCGTTCTCACACTATTTCAGACGAAACTTACGCTGTGAAAACACTGCGCTCACAGACATGGAAGGAAAATGGGGGCTCGTGTGCTTTCAGTATTTCCTCCATGTGGTATGCCCGTCATAAATTTCTATCAGAGCAATTCAGATGCTCCAGTCATTTACGTGCTTCTGCTAAGGTTAATGACCACATGATTTTCACCATTTCACACACTTTTCCGCTCTTTTTTGGTGCTTAATATTTCTCAGATATTGAAAAGCTACCTCCATTAATCTAGCGGCACGAAAAGATCTGTTTAGTTGCTCTTGTTTCCCCAAAACCTCCTTCCAGTTCAGTGTTACCTATTAAAGTGACTCATTTCGCTGTTGTCCGCAAAGGGGCGCAGATCTCGTTAAGTGGAGAGGGATGTCACCACCTTAGTGGCCTGACGCAGACGTTGTGTACCTTTTTTGCTACATTTTGCAGGAAAATTCAGAGTCTCAGTCAATGGCGTCCCGCGTGACGGAGACACAGGAAAGCAAAGTGAAGGAACCAAGGACCACGAGTGCAAACTGGGAGGCACTGGCCCTCTTTTTTCTAATCGGTGCGCTGCCGGGAATCATCTCGAGCGCAGCGGTCATTTCGTGGCTCCGCTCCCCTGAACCCCCAAAGGAAGACCGCAGCACCGGCACCATTATTAATAGCACGGTGAGAGGAAGCCCTTAATTTAAATGAGTTTTAACGCACAAAGGCAAATATTTAAAAATTAGTTTCCGCAGTAGTGCAGTTTTACGTGTTGTCTATACCAAAACGGGCTAGATCATCTGAAGTTGTTATTGACTGGGCGGGAGAAGTAGAAGAGACAAGTATATTGGAATAGGCTAGAGTTTGATATAACACAGATTTTACAGGAGCTAAAATAATTACCTTCCCCCTCACAAAAAGAAAATAATGTACAATCAACAAACTTGCTGGTGGTCTAGTAACGGCTAAACATATCATGTACGCGATAGTGCATTAGCGTCCCTCTCTAGGGCTTCATTTTGGAGCAAAGGCCTGGCGCCCTGCGCCCTCCTCTTTACGTACGCAGTCACAACGTGACGTAAGTTATCACGTGACACCAAATCATATGCCCATCCCACATCATAGTTCATGAGCTTTGACCTTGCCCCTGGTTACCATGAGGTTCGACACCATAGCGGCACCACAGATCTTTCTTAGTTCATCCTCCGGCTTACTTCAAAGTCTTTCCTGTGCACAGAGACGTGGTCTCTAAATCGCGTAGTGAAGCTGTACTTTAAAGACAGATTGAGCCGTGCCGGACTCTAAATAAAAATGTCACTCACTCGTTAAGGCAGATCATGTGGCATAGCGAGTAACTACCCAAGTAGCACACACTATGGGGCCCCCCGGAGACCATACAAGAATATTCTACTGAGTCAACCACAATACTACCCATGAAGTCCCCCTTTAAAGGGCCACTATCCAGGGAAGGACCTTTTAGGCGAAGGAGCCCAGTGTTTCGATCAGGTACCGGAGATAGTTTGTGCAAAATGCTACAGTGACACGCGCGCCGCAAATCAACGAAAATACAAATCAAAGCTCTCTCATGCTCTCCATCGGGAAGCAAGCTTCCCCGTTTCCTGCGCTGGCCCGTCGAGCCACAGTAATGACGTACCTCCCGCGAACGACATCCATTGGTCCGTCTCGCTGTCTGAGGGTGAAGGATGGGTGTCCACTGCTCGCTGCGCACTTTTCCCTCGCCACGGCCCGACTGAATCCAGAGGCGCGCTCTCTCTCGCCAGTTTTCTTTTATTTTTTTCGCACAGGCGGAGCGCCACGCCCCACCTCCCGCCAAACGCGGAGGAGGAAAGGGGATTTGTCTTGCGGAGACTAGGCGACCGGGTAGGAGAGTGAAAAACCTTTGCGAGGGAACGGAAGGAGAGAAACACGACAGAATCGGGGGATTGGGGTGGCTGTAACTACCTTTATTAGCTACTCTTTTCAAAAACATTTTGCCGCCTTGCGTTCTGGGGGCGAAGTCTCACAGTCATCGGGCAAGAAAATATTTTTGACCGGAGGGTGGACAGTGGGCCTTTAAAGATCACGCGGGCAAGCTGAAGCTAGTCTTGCCCCTGTTTTTCCGATTTGGGAATCATACGGACGTGGCAAGGGGTAACTGAGCGCATGTTCCTACATCTGACCCTCAAGGACCCCTCGAGGGAAATTTTCACCAAATTTGGGCTGTATGTAGGAAAATCCTGGGCTAACATAAATAAGGATGCCAACTCAAAAGCCCAATAGGCCCCTCATGTTCCATGGCAGGGCAAAGCAAGGGAATATCTGAATTTTGCCTACGTAGGTGCCTTGAGGGGTGCTTGAAGGCAGGTCCGACAGAACTGTGGGTTTAATTCAGAAATTCCTGGGCTACTATAAATGAAGCTGCTTGCCAAAAAACTTAATAGTTTCTGCATGCGCTGTGGCGTTGCTTGAACGTGGTCATAGCCGCTTCTCCTCACATCGGTCTCTTCCAGAGCACTTTAGGGCACATATGATGCAGATGTGGACCTAATTGGACCAGTCCGTAGTGTTGGGTTTAGTGTAAAATGCCACTTCAAAATAGTGCTCAATATTTCAATTTTGACTCTGTTGTGGGACGTGGGCCTCCCCAAAAATACCAACTGGATCCCTTGAGGGCAAAACTTTGACAAGGCCAAATAGGGCTGGTGGCTTACAGCACATGCCTGTACTACTCCGGTATTGGAGGGATTAACGAACATAAACATTAAAACGTTGATGGATTGGGTGGCACCCGCCTGTATAAAACAGGGCCCATTAATGATTTACGTATGCTATCCCACTTCTGATATTTGCGCTGAATGTGGGCTGCCCGCATTGGTAGGAATTGGAACCGATCATGACAAAATTGGACAGCCGACATGGAGCCTCTCTTGGCAAGAGTTGCAAATCCCGCATGAGGGTCTTATGGGCTGCCCCTATGAGCCCAGCATAGGCGCCCACTTCATAGCCCACTTTGTCCTACTTGGTTGATGCCCAGTTACGGCACATGGTACACACGTACATCTTCACACGGCTACAGAACTGTGGAGAAAGTACGAGAAAATGTTTTCTAGTTGAGTAGTACTATCAGAGGTTTATGTTGTTGTACAGTGCTCTAAACTCGACGGCGGCAAAGACTCGTTATATAGAAAGTACTCCTCCGGTATGAATTGGAGGCATTGCCCGACGTGCCGGAGAAAAATCACTGCCATGCCTACGGCTTGTGGTAGCAGGCAGGTAAATATCTTGCACTCACCGATTGTCTGGTTGTGGGACATGACCATTCTGGTAAGCTATCCGGGCTTCGAACTCGGGTTTGTATTTGATGTGGCTGGCGATTTCGCGAATCCAGCCTTCCAGAACCCTTGGATCTGGAGTTAGACAAGCTGCCCTTAGTGCACGGAGACGGGTTCGAACGACTTGATTTAAACACGACTTTATACCTAAGGTAGGTATTCTTAAATAGATATTAGTTTAAAATGTACTAATCAGAATGTTCGGTCTGATAGCTGCCGTAAATAAAATCACTAATTAAGGCAGTAGCAAGCGAATGTTCTCGAATACAATTCACAAGGGGCGACGACAAGCGGCAGTCAATAACCCTGTCATGTGCTTCTGTAGTAGGCGGCACTTACGCTCTCGGCTAATTTTGACAGGTGTATATAGTTTACTGTATTACTCTTCTCTCGTAGTTACAGACGCTCTGCTCGGCACTGAAAAAAGTGCGCAAACGCTTTCTTTTCGACTGGGTAAGTGCCTTCTTATTAGCAGCGGCCATGGGACTCTTACTCTACGCAGTATGGATCGGACATTGGAGCGAGTCCTCAAAGAAAATAAGGAGGATAGTAATTTAGACAAGGGCACTTGAAAACCCTCTGTTTCGGAAGCAGAGCTTATGGCCGGCGGTATGGTGAGCGGACTAGACTGATAAGCATGTAGTGACAAAAAAGACAGATTCGGTAGAAGTTTTAAAATTTTGCCAGGGATGACAAAGTAACGGAAGGGGCAAGGAAAACTGTTTCATTGTTGAAGAGTAAAAAAATGGCGGAAAGCTTTGAAGGCAATTGTGCACAGTAAGGAAAAATTTAAGAACCTGAAACATAGCAACATAAAGGCTTGATAAAATAATAACCAGATTCATAGTTTTGGGAAATCTTTTTCTTCCACCCCATTCTCAGGTGACCAACAAAGCCGCAGGCATAACACACGCGGACTATTGTGGGCGCCCAAGCTGAGCGATTAAATTAAAAATAAAATACAGTTACATTTGTGAATTACAAGTCCAGTGAAAAGACGTAGCATATCGTTTTGGTTTATACTAAATTGCTGCTTTTCGAATATTCTAGACAAAATCTTTCGAAACAACGTTTCTGCAACAGAAAAGAACAAAGATTACAAGTGTTTGCGTACAGTTGGTTTCGGCCTTTTGAAATGCGTCAAATATAGAACAGAAATGTATTTATTTTCCGGTTGCATATTTGCAGCGTGATTTTAGAAATGGTAGTAGAACTTGTTTACATTTGTTCTTATATGCCATCTATCATATTACCGCAACATTATGCCCCGGAATTCATACCGAAAGGTGCATGTAGGTCAGATGTTACAAGCCGGAGCTCAAACTAACCGTTTGCAGTATTAATCAAATAGAATATCATAAAAGGAGCGGGTAAAACGTGACAAACTCGTTTTGTAAAATTTCTTCTTGACCAACGTTAGGCAGAAATCTAGTTCCATGTCTCACAAATGTATTCAGTCGTTTGCCTGGGGAACTGCATATACATCCAGCAAGATTCTGCATAGTACAAGCAACGTTCTAGTGCACGTTGTCGGGGATTTGTGCTTGTAACAATGCGCGATATAGTTCACTCATATCATGCTTACAATAAGCCAAAGAAACTGAACTTATATATACGCAACGCAGTTCAGCGGTGTCCACGAATTATTAAGGAAATATTACTACGCGAATAAATAATGCTGAATATAATACCTCGATTGGTTCTAAATTTTTCCCATATTTTCCCCGCGGATATTTGACGCGACACCTAAAATCAGATAACGCCGTACTTCACACGAATAAAATGCCCAAATACAGGTCCTTTTTTAAGACGCTGTAAGC
>JAJIZL010066148.1:0-13143 GCA_023969395.1 Amblyomma maculatum | reverse complement strand
TGGAGAATACCTCAGTAATCTGCGATTTGCTGATGACATTGCCTTGCTAAGCAACTCGGGGGATGAACTGCAAATAATGATTGATGACCTAGACAGAAAAAGTAGAATGGTAGGCTTGAAAATCAATATGCAGAAGACTAAGGTAATGTTCAACAGCCTCGGGAAGGAACAGCAGTTTACATTAGGTAGCGAAATACTGGAAATAGTAGGCGAATATGTCTACTTAGGACAGGTAGTAACCGCAGATCCAGACCATGAAAAGGAAATATCAAGAAGAATAAGATTGGGATGGAGCGCATTTGGCAAGCACTCGCAGATTATGACTAGCAGCTTACCGGTATCGCTCAAGAGGAAAGTGTACAACAGTTGCATCTTGCCTGTACTCACCTATGGGGCTGAATCGTGGAGGCTAACCAAGAGAGTTCTACTTAAGTTGAGGACAACCCAGAGGGCTATGGAACGAAAAATGGTAGGGGTAACATTAAGAGATAGAAAGCATGCAGAGTGGGTCAGAGAAATAACTCAAGTTAATGACATTCTAGTGGAAATTAAAAAGAAGAAATGGACATGGGCAGGACATGTAGTGCGAAGAGAGGATAACCGATGGTCGCTGAGGGTAACAAACTGGATTCCAAGGGAAGGAAAGCGTAGCAGGGGGAGACAGAAAGTTAGGTGGGAGGATGAGATTAAGAAGTTCGCAGGGGTCAAGTGGATGCAGCTAGCACAGAACCGGGTTAAGTGGAGAAATATGGGAGAGGCCTTCGCCCTGCAGTGGGTATAATCAGGCTGATGATGATGATGATGATTTGCTTGAAAGAGCAAGAGAAGTCTTGGCGACACACTTATTCTCCGTTGAAATAAAATACGATTCCACTATCTCTCTCGTTATCTTCTCTTTGTGGCGATATAAAATCTTAACATTGTCAAACTTAGGAGTGCACTTCTTCTTCTCCTTCTTCATTATTTCACATGACTGGCAATGTGATACCAGAAACGTTTTGTCCTTTCCACTTTCCAAGTTGTTCCAGTGTTCTTGTAGTCTCTTATTAATACACCGTCCTGTTTGTCCTATATAACTGGCTCCACAAAAGAGTGGAAGCCTATACACAACACCTGTCTTGCATCCAACATATGGGTTTCTATGTTTCACCCTACATTCTTGCTTCTTCGCTTCTCTTTCCCTTTGAATAGCCGGGCAGATCCTCTTCATCTTGAGCGGGGCAGTCAATGCGACTTCAACATTATACCTCTTGCCTACATTTTTGAGGCCATGCGAAATTCTGTGCACATACGGTACCACTGCAACCTTCCTCTTCCTCTCACCCATGCTGGGCAAGGATTTCAGTCTGTGCGTTCTTTTAAGGTTCTTCTGTACCCGGCAACTGGCCTCAATAATAACTGACTCCCGATAACCGGCCTTTGCAATTCTCGTCACTTGTCTTTCAAAACTCTTGCCCATGCCGTGGTAACAAGATTTCTTCAACGCATTTAATAAGCATGTGTTGATCATCCCATTCTTCACTAATTTGGAATGTCCCGAATTGGAGCCTAGCAACGGCTTCATCGATCTCGGGTTGTATTCCCAACAAACATGATCATCACCGAATTGAATCAATATATCTAAATACTGTAACCGATCGTCCACTGGTTCTTCAACAGTAAATTTCAGCCCGGATCCACACTCAGTAAAAACATCCATAATGTCCTTCATTCGTTGATCGAATCCTTCACGGTCTGTGAATACTAAAAAGTCGTCTACATACCTGAAGGTGGAATAATGTAAGCCCTCCAAGTTATCCTTCAGGTGTCTGTACATGTACATTAAGAAGATGTCACTCAAGACCGGTGCAACACTCGACCCAATGCAAACTCCAGCCTTCTGCGTATACAGCTTGTTCTTCCAGCCTATGAAGGTGGATTCCAGGTAGAACCTCAAAAGTTCAAAGAAACTTTCAACACTTACACCTGACGCGTCAATGAAGTCACATTCATTATTGTCTTCTGTAATGCACATTTGTACACGCTTAAGGAGGCAGTCATGGAGAAGGCTGTAATACAAATCCTTGACATCCATTCTGAATCCAACACATTTTCTTGGGTTGTGTTCTCTGAGGAATACAACAAGGGCTTCAGAGTTAATTAGCCTTAGAAGGTCTGATAAAGTCAACGAGGAAAGGTGTTTCTGCAAATATTTGGACACCAGGTGCTGCCACGTGCTCTTCTCAGATACGATAGCTCTGAACGGAACATCTCGATCGTTTATGGGTTTTTGCCGAAAAGAATACTTCCAAATGTAATTGCTTGCATTGTTTCACCTGTTCACGTATCCGTTCAAGCCCAAGATCATCTAGTAGAGCCATAGCCCTCTCTTTTATCATGGTCGCGGTGCATCCATGAGTGCTTGGAAGTGTTAGAGCACACAAAAGAAGGATTAAAAGGGAAACAGTGCCCTATTAACTATATTGCAAAATGGATGGCCTCAATAGACCTCAGAGTTATACTATCAGATAAAGAAGGGTATTTTACTATTTTTTCTGAGAATCAGTTTCAAGAAAAAGCCTAGGCTAGTGTAAAAAAGAATTTCAAAAGGTTTCCTATGAAAGCGACCATGATAAAAGAGAGGGCTATGGCTCTACTAGGTGATCTTGGGCTTGAACGGATACGTGAACAGGTGAAACAATGCCAGCAATTACATTTGGAAGCATTCTTTTCGGCAAAAACCCATAAACGAGATGTTCCGTTCAGAGCCATCGTATCTGAGAAGAGCACGTGGCAGCACCTGGTGTCAAAATATTTGCAGAAACACCTTTCCTCGTTGACTTTATCAGACCCTCTAAGGCTACCTAACTCTGAAGCCCTTGTTGTATTCCTCAAAGAACACAACTCAAGAAAATGTGTCGGCTTCAGCATTGATGCCAAGGATTTGTATTATAGCCTCCCCCATGACTGCCTTTTAAGCGTGTACAAATGTTCATTACAGAAGACAATAATGAATGTGACTTCATTGACGCCTCAGGTGTAAGTGTTGAAAGTTTCCTTGAACGTTTGAGGTTCTACCTGGAATCCACCTTCATAGGCTGGAAGAACAAGCTGTACACGCAGAAGGCTGGAGTTTGCATTGGGTCGAGTGTTGCACCGGTCTTGAGCGACATCTTCTTAATGTACGTGGACAGACACCTGAAGGATAATTAGGAGGGCTTACATTATTCCACCTTCAGGTATGTGGGCGATGTTTTAGTATTCACAGACCGTGAAGGATTCAATCAATGAATGAAGGACATTATGGATGTTTTTACTGAGTGTGGATCCGGGCTGGAATTTACTGTTGAAGAACCAGTGGACGATCGGTTACAGTATTTAGATATATTGATTCAATTCGGTGATGATCATGTTTGTTGGGAATACAACCCGAGATCGATGAAGCCGTTGCTAGGCTCCAATTCGGGACATTCCAAATTAGTGAAGAATGGGATGATCAACACATGCTTATTAAATGCGTTGAAGAAATCTTGTTACCACGGCATGGGCAAGAGTTTTGAAAGACAAGTGACGAGAATCGCAAAGGCCGGTTATCGGGAGTCAGTAATTGTTGAGGCCAGTTGCCGGGTACTGAAGAGCCTTAAAAGAACGCACAGACTGAAATCCCTGCCCAGCATGGGTGAGAGGAAGAGGAAGGTTGCAGTGGTACCGTATGTGCACAGAATTCCGCATGGCTTCAAAAATGTAGGCAAGATTTATAATGTTGACGTCGCATTGACTGCCCCGCTCAAGATGAAGGGGATCTGCCTGGCTGTTCAAAGGGGAAGAGAAACGAAGAAGGAAGAATGTGGGGTGAAACACAGAAACCCATATGTTGGATGCAAGACAGGTGTTGTGTATAGGCTTCCACTCTCTTGTGGAGCCAGTTATATAGGACAAACAGGACGGTGTATTAATAAGAGACTACAGGAACACTGGAACAACTTGGAAAGTGGAAAGGACAAAACGTTTCTGGTATCACATTGCCAGCCATGTTTAAATAATGAAGAAGGAGAAGAAGAAGTGCACTCCTAAGTTTGACAATGTTAAGATTTTATATCGCCACAAAGAGAAGATAACGAGAGAGATAGTGGAACCGTATTTTATTTCAATGGACAATAAGTGTGTCAGCAAGACTTCTCTTGCTCTTTCAAGCAAAAAGGTGTCTTTTTTAAGTGATTTTTTAAAGTAATTTTTTATGCTGCAGGTGGACCCAGGGGCTGTTTTCACGTGACTGTCTCGTTTTCTTCATGTTTGTTTTTCTGGGCCTTGGAGTAAAGGGCTTAGGCTCAGTTGTGAGTCAGCGCTTGTACTGTGGCTTTCTTGTATCTTGTCCCCTGTCTTCGTGTTCGCGCTGTTTATATTAATAATGAATAAGTACCAACTCGCCCAACAAAGTCTCTTAGTTCTATCTCTTAATGTTACCCCTACGATTATTCGTTCCATAGCCCTCTGGGTTGTCCTCAACTTAAGTAGAACTCTCTTGGTTAGCCTCCACGATTCAGCCCCATAGGTGAGTACAGGCAAGATGCAACTATTGTATACTTTTCTCTTGAGCGATACCGGTAAGCTGCTAGTCATAGTCTGCGAGTGCTTGCCAAATGCGCTCCATCCCAATCTTATTCTTCTTGTTATTTCCTTTTCATGGTCCGGATCTGCGGTTACTACCTGTCCTAAGTAGACATATTCGCCTACTACTTACAGTATTTCGCTACCTAATGTAAACTGCTGTTCCTTCCCGAGGCTGTTGAACATTACCTTAGTCTTCTGCATACTGATTTTCAAGCCTACATTTCTACTTTTCCTGTCTAGGTCACCAATCATTATTTGCAGTTCATCGACCGAGTTGCTTAGCAAGGCAATGTCATCAGCAAATCGCAGATTGCTGAGGTATTCTGCATCTACCCTTATCCCTAACTGCTCCCATTCCAAGTCTCTGAATACTTCCTCTAAACAAGCTGTGAATAGTACTGGGGAGATTGTGTCTTCTTGCCTAACACCTTTCTTTATGGGAGTTTTGCTACTTTCTTTATGCAGAACTATGGTTGCTGTGCAGCCACTATATATATCTTCCAGCACTTTCACGTACGGCTCGTCTACCCCATGATTTCGCAATGCTTGCATCACCGCCGAGGTTTCAACTGAGTCAAATGCTTTTTCGTAATCAATGAATGCTATGTATAAGGGCTGGTTATATTCCGAACATTTTTCTATCACCTGGTTGATGGTATGGATATGACCGATAGTAGAGTACCATTTCCGAAACCCTGCTTGATACTTTGCTTGATTGCAGTCTAAGGTTGTCCTGATTCTATTAGCGATTACCTTAGTAAATACCTTATACGTAACAGACAGTAAGCTGATTGGTCTGTAATTTTTAAGGTCCTTAGAGTCCCCTTTCTTGTGAATGAGGTTAATGTTTGCATTCTTGCAAGGTTCCGGTACCGTCGATGACACCAGGCATTGCGTATACAGGGTGGCCAGTTTTTCTAGCACGATATACCCCCCCGTCCTTCAGCAAATTTGTAGTTATCTGAACCTCTCCAGCTGATTTCCTCCTTTTCATAGTTTCTAGTGCTTTCTTGACCTCGTCCTTCGTCACTGGTGGAACGTTTGACTGTTTTTCCCTACCGCCAATTTTATTACGGTCCTGACTACTTTGGCTACTGTAGAGATCTGTATAGAACTCCTCAACTATTTTGACTATCTTTTCCATATTAGTGATGACGTTGCCCGCCTTGTCCCTTATCGCATACATCTGGTTTTTTCCTATGCCCAATTTCTTCTCTGCCGCGTTAAGACTTCCCCCGTTCTTTACAGCGTGCTCAATTTTCACCACGTTATACTTCCTTATATCGGCCACCTTGCGCTCATTGATTAGCTTTGATATCTCGGCCAATTCGATCTGGTCTGTTGGATTGGAAGCTTTCATACTCTGGCGTTTCTTAATCAAATCTTTCGTCTCCTTAGACAGCTTACCGGTATCCTCTCTAACTATCCTACCGCCTACTTCTACCGCGCACTCAGTTGTGATATCTCTGAAATAATTGTTTATTGCTTCTAGGGTAATGTCGCCATCCTCGGTTAGAGCTGAATATCTATTCTGTAGCGAGATCCTGAGCTCTTCTGCCCTCCCCCTCACCGCTAATTCGTTGATGGGTTTCTTTCTTACAAATCTTTTGCGTTCCTTCTTCAAATTTAGGCTAATTCGGGACCTCACCATCCTGTGGTCACTGCATCGCACTTTCGCGATAACTCTATATCTTGCATAATGTCGGGGGTTGACCACATTATGAAGTCAATTTCATTTTTAGTCTCCCCGTTAGGACTTTTCCGAGTCCATTTCCGGTTCTTCTGTTCGCTCAAAAAGGTATTCATGATTCGTAAGTTATGGCGCTCTGCAAACTCAACTAGTAACCCCCTCCTGCTATTCCTAGAATCAATGCCATAGTAATCTGCTGCCTGGTATCCTGCCTGCTTTTTGAAAACCCTACCTTGTCATTGAAGTCCCCCATTAGAACAGTATAGTGCGTCTTTACTTTTTGCATTGCCGATTCTACATCTTCGTAGAAGCTTTCAACTGCCTGATCATCATAACTACATGTGAGTGCATAGGCCTGTACAACCTTCAGTTTATACCGCTTATTAAGCCTAATTGCGATGCCTGCCACCCTCTCATTAATACTATAGAATTCATCTATATTACCCGCTTTATACTTATTGACAAGGAAACCTATTCCTAGTTTTCGCCTCTCTGGTAAACCTCGATAACACAGTACATGCCCATACTTCAGTACAGTATATGCCTCATTCGGCCTCCTAACCTCACTAAGCCCTATGACATCCCATTTCATGCCCTCTAGTTCCTCTAACAGCACTGCTAAACTAGCTTCACTAGCTAGGGTTCCAGCATTAAACGTTGCCAGGGTCAGTTTCCCCAAGATATCAATGTTCAATCTGTCCATTTCTCGCTTGGCGACTCCTCTAACAGCACTGCTAAACTAGCTTCACTAGCTAGGGTTCTAGCATTAAACGTTGCCAGGGTCAGTTTCCCCAAGATATCAATGTTCAATCTGTCCATTTCTCGCTTGGCGACATCCAGTTTACCTTGCGTCATAGATATATCACATAGGAACATTCCATGTTCCTATGTGATATATCTCCTTGCAACATCGGACGTTCCGGTCGCTTCCCGACACATCCGCAACTGAGCGTGCTTTTGGCTTTAGCCCAGCCGCTTCATTTGTCCTGGAGCTACTAGGAATCTCCCTTTGTTCATCCCCAGTAACACGTGGGACGCCTTCCAACCTGGGGAGCTCATCTTCCGGCCAACCATTTAGTCAAGAGTACTCAATTTTAATTTATATTCTAAATTCTGGCATATTTCCGGAGAGATCAACCCTGGTATCCCTCGCCTCACAAAATATTACAGTGGGAGCAGTCGCTTTCATGGCTAAAGCTGCAAACAAAATATGATCCAAGTTATCTGATATCCAGGGTTCACCCGACTATATACAGGCAGAAATCTCGCTGGTGCGGAGTGATGCCCGCACTTCATCGCACATCATTGGCTTCTCAGAAAATCGATGCAGTGCCAATAATCCCCAATGCCACGTCGGTGCAGTGCGTGGCGTCGCGATGACTAGTGCCGATTAGTGCGTAGCATTGATAGCTAGCTCCGAAAGACAGCATCTACAATTAATATCCTCAGTTTATTTATTTACCTTCAGGACCCAAGGGCATTACAGAGGGGAGGGGGTGAATTAAAGAAAGTAAAACACAATACAGCAAACAAAAAAATAACACAAAACTAAATGGTGTTTATACTGTAAATGGTAACGACTGTGCAAAAAGATATAAAAATACAAAATCAGCGGCAACACAACCAAGCAGTAGATGGTGAACAAGCAAAAGCACGAAAAACAACAGCAAAAGTATGTTAAACATTGGAGCAAAAAAGGTTAGTAACAGCTGTACTTAAGGAACGCAAGGACGGTTTTTCTTTCAGCTTCATCGTATCTGAATCACCTTTGTAGCAGAATATGTTGGTGCACTTCACGAATAAATGATATCTTTCAATTGATAACCCCTTCTAGCAAAGAAATCAGATAACCCTGCGAACCCTGGTAAAAAAAAAACGCGTGGAAGCCTCTTTCATACATACAAAAGATCTGTAATATCCGTAGCCGCAGAAATACCTACTTTCCTGTGCTGAGGATAGCATGGATTGGTTTGGTTCCGTGGCATTCAATTTGCTCCTATGCGAAGTATGAAACGCTTACAGGGCTATACACGTTCTACCTTGGCATCCTCCTTAGTAAGGTGGCAGGGAAAATGTATTTACGGAATCATGGCCTGTGTATTTGCTCCTGCCTTGAACTTATCCCCAGTGACTTCATTTTATCTCTCGGTTTAGAGCCATAAGTGTAAAAGTACACATAGATGACTAACGTTTATTATATCAGCAAGAATATTTTTATTTCTGAGCTGGCGGAAGCTATATGAGTAATTCAGGAACGATTTAAGCTGCTCCACTTGAAACATGGGATGCCGATTTGATGGAGAATCAGGCGAACAAAAAAAAAAGCGTTGTGAGCACATTTAAGAAGGCATTTAAAGAATAATGTTTTTTGCGTACGTGAACAATTTAGGGCATTTGTTCGTTTCATGTTTTCCTTTCTAACTTTTTTTTTAATTCGAGGAATATCGCTTGGAGCAGGTATTCCTTAGGTCTACTTTGGTACAGTGTCAAATAAGCGTTTTATTCTTTTGTTTGGCGTAAAATGCTTTCAACTTCACTGTGTCTGCAGCTGGCAGTCATGCTGGCCCAGCGGCAGATAGTAATGTAGAGCCGCATTGGAAGGACAATATTGAAAACACGAGCAAAATTCTGTGAAGATACGAAATTGAAAACATCATCGTTAAAGCATTATCTGTATGAAATAACGTTTAAATGTCATAGAAAGTTGTGTTATGAAGTCTACCTGAACGTTTTCTGTGAAACAATTACCCTTGACACCACCTTGTCATTCTGCACACTGGATGATTATACTACTTTGAAGATTACGTGCTTAACTCCGAGTGGGCAATGAGTGCGAGAATAAACATTATGTTGCTAGATTATGGTGCTATATTTGTGATCAGCGAATTAAAAGGACGAAAAGCGTGTACAATGCGCCTATAAAGGTTAAAGTTCTCCACCTAATAATAGAAATTTTGACCGAAAATATTCTGGGACAAAAATCAATACGCACATGTACTGATTCTTTCGGAACAATGAACATTTCATTTTGATGTCCTCTCCTAATTTTTAAGCCTATATCTTAGCTCGGTGCAGTACATTTTATTTACTGTTGATAAATGTGTAGCCTCCACTAAGTATCTAAGTTCTCGAAAATCACTCAGTATGGCCACAAAACGCGTTGTTCCCGCAGGTCCGACTAACGTAGGGCTTGGCGGAGGGTGTTTAGAAGGTTTGCCTTGAACTGCTGCTTGTGACAGAAGATCTTGGAGCCGTCGGTGACGCACGTCTACCAAAACGCCAAAAGGACAGAGGATGTCAGCCCGAGAATTGCAAACTTCACATTCGCAATAATGAAAATCCAACGGAATATTCTTTTGAGACCTACGTCTCACGAGAGGGAGAGCTGTCCGTAAGCAGCAATTGTTGTATTGTTGACTGGTTGCAATGGGGATGGGCTCCAACGCTTGTGGTCAGTTGAAGACGCTGGTATAACGCTAGCCTCTGCGCCTGTGGCGACAAGGAAACAGATGCCATAACTATAACCGGTGAAGAAGACCACTGATAGGCGACTTTCCGTCAATGTTGCAGCATTGGTCGCCCTCAATGCTGGCCTCTGGCGTTTCCTGGATAGCCGCAAAGCGCCATACATTTGCGTGCAGCGTCCCCATGCTTCCTGTAATACCAGCATCAACGCGTCCGATGTTGCGGCGGTGGTGCTGAATGCAGCTTCGAAGTGATTGAGGTGCCTGTTCGCAAGGCTGCCACTGTGTCGGCGAGACACGCGATCTCTGCGCGGAGTTAAAGCAAGTGGCTTGGGCAGGAGGCGCCCTTCATATGGACGGCTGCGACGGAGGGATGTGCAGCCGCAATGATCTTGTCGGTAATGGCGCTCATCTTGGTGTGGTCTGTTTCGGCTACTGTAGCGAGTGCTACGCGGACGCCTCTGGGGAGACGCTGCAGAGGTATTTCACGAAGAAGCGTGCTGTCCAGGCTTATTTTGGCGCCCCCTACCAGTTGTTGCATGTGGCGTAGCATTTGTGTTGGTGTGCGGTCCCCAAGGTCCGTATCGGCCAGGGGTTGCCGTATCCGTTTGGGTTCTGAAGGCGTGAGACGCCGAATTAGTGTTTCCTTGAGAGTTTTGTACGCGTTCTCCGCAGGTGGGACGAGCAATACGATCGCGGTCTTCACTCGCCGTCGTTGGTGGAAAACTGCTCACGACGTGATGGTAGCGCGTGAAGTCAGTTGTGATGCGCCGGATGGCGAACTGCGCGTCGGCGAACCAAAGCTCGTGGTCTGCGTGCCAAAAGGGGGGTGGGGGGCAGATTTAGGTCGACTGCCGACCCAGTATTCATTTCTGTGCCGCTGTTTGGGTCCATGTCCGGGTCACCACTGTTGGCACGCTAGCACATGCCAGGAATGAGTGATCGCGAGCCGTGAATGCCAAACCAAGCGTGATCTTTTTTTTTTTTTTTTTTCAGGTCGATCAGCGCGCTCGTGATACGCCAGCTGTTTCCTCGCGTGGCACGAGAATCTATGGGCGCAGCGCGCGCATGTAGGTCGCTAAAATGTCACGTGCGTGTTCTTGCAGTCAGCGGATGCCTTGTATTTTCTCTCTATTTGCTGCCTTGGCTGTGAATAAAGACAGATGAAGTTGGCGCTTCTCCAGCGTGTGCCTTTCTTGTGTTTTGTCTCAGTTTTGAGCTGTACCTTCTCGCTCAAATATATTTAGCCGTTGTTGGATTATATTTCGGGGTAGGAGGCGTGAAATCTTTTTCCTCAAGTGAATCATTTTGGATTCGTTGTTTTCCGGCTTGCTATCTGGTTTACAGAAATTTAGGGCCTATTCCTAGCAGCGCAGATGTTAGCACCAAATCAATCTGAAGGTAATATTTAAGCAAACATATGTTCTCGTCTTTGTGACCTGCCTGCCAGGTGACAACGTAGAATTCGGCGACATGTTTCAATTTGGTTCCCGACGAAGCATATCCGAATGACATGATATGCAATGCCCTTTTCTCTGGCTTCTTAGCTGAAAATGTGTCACGCTGTCAGTGTAACAGAAACGTTCTTCTATATACAGGAAATGAGTAGCACGGTCCACATAAATTTGTAAAAATGTTGTGAGCACATTCAATAAGGCATTTGAAGATTGATGTTTCGTGCGCATGTAAACACTTTATAGAATTTATTCGTTTCATGTTTTCAACTTTTTTTTTAAACATTCGAGGACTATCACTTGCAGTAGGTATTCCTTAGCTGTACTTTGGTAATTTGTTGAAGAACCGTTTTATTTTCTTCTTTGGCAAATAAAATGCT
This sequence comes from Amblyomma maculatum, assembly GCA_023969395.1. Classification (NCBI taxonomy): domain Eukaryota; kingdom Metazoa; phylum Arthropoda; class Arachnida; order Ixodida; family Ixodidae; genus Amblyomma; species Amblyomma maculatum. The sequence continues at coordinate 1,565 of JAJIZL010066148.1, read as the reverse complement.
TTCAGATCCACTGTGTACGCAGCTGGCAGTCATACTGGCCTAGTGGCAGATAGTATTGCTGAGCTGCATTGGAAGGATACTTTTGAAAACACGAGCAAACTTCTGTGAAGATAGGAAATTGAAAACATCAAAGTTAAAGCATTATCTTTAAGAAGTAACATTTAAAGGTCATACAAAGTTCTTTTATGAAGACCGCCTAAACGTTTTTGGAGAAACAATTACCCTTGACACCACCTTCGCATTCTACGGAGAAGATGATTGATCTACATTGAAGATTACGTGCGTAACTCCGAGCGTACAATGAGTGCGAGGATAACAATGATGTTGCTAGAATATGGTGTTATATTCGTGCGCAGCGAATTACGAGGACGAAAAGCGTGTACAATGCACCCCATAAAGATAAGAGGTCTCCGCCTAAGATTAGAAATTTTGTCCGAAAATATTATGGTAGAAACATCAGGCACATCTCTGTATTTATTTTTTCGAAACATGGAATATTTCATTTTGATGTCCTCTCCTAATTTTGAGCCCATATTTTATCTGAATGCCGTAAATTTTATTTACTGTTGAAATATTTGTAGCCTGCACTAAGTATCTGCTTCCGCATTCCCCGGTCGTGGTGACTAGTTTTTTGAATTGGGTTAGCTTTTTGCCTGCATTAATGTCTCCCAGTATGCTTATGCAAGCTCTACTAATCTCGTTGCTTTCGCCCGCTAGGCCTACATCACAGAGAATGGATGATATAAACCTAGAGTCCCGCCTTGGTGGCTAAATGCTTCGGGCGCTCGGCTGCAGAACTCAAGCACATAGATTCAATCCCCTCCGACACGCTGCTTTTCAATGTGCGCTAAAAGTGACGAGCCTGTACAGTGCGCGACGTGCTTTCAATAAAAGCCTCAGGTCGTCATTGCGTCAGAGGAACGCAAAATATGTTCACCGCCATGGGTCCCTTGCCTTCGCTCGCATGGATCAATAAACAGCGCCTACCTTTTCGTCTGTAGTCAAAAGCTACCTCCGCGTGCGCATTTTCGAGTCTCCAGAGTGCGTTCACATTTAAAAGATTTCCGATATTACTTTGTCCACACCCAATATTATTGTTTGACCAAGCTTGTTTTGGAATGCATTGATGACGTCTTCGGAGCAGGGGAACTGAAATAAAAAAATATTTGTTTTTGAAATGTTCAGTATCCGATTGATGACGTCTTCGGAGCAGGGGAACTGAAATAAAAAAATATTTGTTTTTGAAATGTTCAGTATCCGATTTGCTACTTGGCCACGCAAAATTAGCGCGTCTCCCGCATTCATGTATTAAAAACGTCACCAATTAACGCAGTTATTGAGGGCACTGTTATCAGTGTTGGCTTACATTCTTTGCGTATCGATGGAAGTTGATGGAGAGCACAACATAAGGAGTACACAGCCCGAAAAAGTGGAAGTAAAAAGCATATGTGGATACCACATTCTGTTCTCACTTCCGGCAAGACATTCCACTGTTGTTATCTGGTTTGTGGAAAAATGTTTTTTTTTCTTTTTATTGTTGCTGTGCTGCTTCTATCAGGCTCTTG
>JAJIZL010066147.1:0-18881 GCA_023969395.1 Amblyomma maculatum | reverse complement strand
AAATCGAATGTCGGAATAGCACGGCTTTAACAAGGATTTTTTTTGCCTTGCGAGTCTGTGCCTTTCTGTTAAGCCACGGTAGGTGATCTCGTGCTGTGTATTCATCGATTAACAATGGCACGAGTTCCATAGTTTTTATCGCCACCGCAATGAAACACCGCGTCCAGTTCTTCGCACCACACATCTCCGTCAGCTTTATGACATCATTAAAATACTTGCAGAAAGTACCTCGCTTAGCATTACCTTCTGCTGGCACAAATAACTTAGAGGAAGCATGGCCTTCACCAAGCCTTTCATCTGCCTCGTGCAGGTCACATACGGCTATAGCCTTATCAAGAATGACTGTCACTAGCCTTTCCACGCCAACAAAGGTGCTGAAAAATGACATAAAGAGGGCAAGAAAAAAGCAGGAATAGAAACATTATTTCAGACAATAATATACTGATGCATTGATATTTAAACTTGCCCTGCCGTGGTGGGGCAGTGGGTAGGACGTCAGACTGCTGTGACAGTGTACCAAGGCTTGGACCCGACCATCGGCGGCTGCGTTTTAATGGAGTCTAAACGGAGTGGCCTTCGTGTGCTGTTTGATGTCAAGGCATATTAAACAACTCCAAGTGGTCGGAATATTTGGCGTCCTCCACTACGGCTGCTCTCCTAGGTTGAGTCGCCTCGGGACGTTAAACCCTAGAAACAAAGTCGATAGTGACACTTCGATTTTAGACCAGGGGTCTTAATGTAAGAGAGGTCATTTTGATAGCGCCAGCCGTTTTCTCCAAAAAGTGATGATATACAGTCCCATAACACGTTTGCAATCGAACATCGGAGCCCAAGCTCCAACACAATTATTTAAAATTAAAGAGGACATGAATGAAACCGAATCAGACGATCGTTTTGGAATGTTTGAACAAAGCTTACTAGTGAATTTTATTTGAGGAAGTGGAATTCATAGGCTCGGTGGAAGTTACAGAAACAGAGAACATTTTTGTTCCTCGTGACTTGAATACAGAACCCTGTTTAATCATTTAGTGCATCTAAAAGTAGTTCTCAAGTGAAACGGCAAATATTAAGCTAATATAGAAAAGAGCTAAATCAAGAAACCAGGGCGATAGGAATGTGGCCTAATGAGTAGAACCTGACAACATGTAGTATATATGCAATGGCACTAAGAATTAACGAATGGAAAGTCATCAGTGCTGGTTTAAAAAGTCCTGCAAATGTCCTTATTTATTTCTACCTTCTGATAAAGTTATAGTTTACACCTACTGAAGAGGTGGCCACTAACTTCTAAAGCTTATCTAGAGCTCCACAGCCCTCGCACAGAAATTCAATGCCTCAAGAAAATTGATGCTGGGAAAGTTTTTTATACTTTGCACTGTTTGCAGACCACTAGAATCAGAACCTGATATGGAGGGAGCGTAATTGCGGACATGAGTAATGTTTGCGTGCATAAAATAAAATTGCGAATTTTAACCTTTTCGATATTCATAAAAATATTTTAACTCAGGTGTTGAGTCTTCCAGTAAGAGGATTATCATGTTTAATCAAGAGCTTCATTATGATCTTTTCCAAATTGCTTCCATGCGACAGGAGTATCAACTTCATAGTGCGCAATGAATGATCTGGCTTTTGTTCCAATATTCCATTTGCGCAGTTTTTAAGTAGAATGGAATATGTCACCTCTAAAAGGTTTTTATTTGTATTCTGTTGTCCGCCAAAGATTCTAAGCGCGAAGCTTCCTAGAAAAGGGTGGAAGAGTATTCAAGGTTTTTTTTTGTGGCTCAGTTCGAGAAACTCTGTAGTGACAATTCAGGAAAATAAAGGGATAAGTTCAACAATAGGTCATTTTTTGTCTTGATAACCTTATTTCGATTTTCAATAAGCAAAAAGAGGTTAATCTACACAATGAATGACAAAAGATATTGTCACGCACGTCCCGCGGTGGTCCTGTATTGGAGGAAGATGAGGGGCTGCAGGAGAAGCTAAGAGGAAGAGGAAGCTGATTTCGCTTTTTCTGAGTGTGCTAACGACCAGCGAATCTAACACCCGCCGTGTAAATAAACCACGTAACAACTGAGGCGGAGTTTGCGGGTATCGATCACCACGGAACCTCTCCTACCCCGTCGAAGCTGAAGAATAGCAGGGCTGCCCCCTCTACTGACGGAGATGGCGCAAGCAGATGTTCCAACGCATCCAATGCCATCACCTCAACCGACCACCACACAGCCCTATTGGGAACTCCGGCCCTTCTATGGCAAGCCCGGGGAAGACGCGAATCACTGGCTCACCCACTACAGCCGAGTGAGCAAATACAACCGCTGGGATGCGAAGACCAAGTTCGCGAACGTAGTATTCTTTCTTGAAGAAACGGCGCTAACATGGTTTGGCAATCATGAAGTAACCCTTATAACCTGGGATCGCTTCATGGAAGAAATGACAGCGGGATTTGGCAATGCCGATGCTTGAAAAAAGAGCGCCAGACCACTCTGGCTCAGCGAGCGCAAATACCGGGGGAGACCTGCACAACTTACATAAAAGAAGTCCTCCATGACTGAGGAAGACAAAGTGGGTCACCTCCTGAAATCAATAGCGCTAGATGTATACAGTTTTCACATCTGCAAGGATGATTTGAACACCGCCACTGATGTTTCTCGACACTGCCGCACGTTTGAAGGTTTGAAGGTTTGAAGCGATGCCATATCATCCCGAATTTTGGTCGGCTGCCGAATGTCACAACGGTCGCCAGTGTGGATGTGCCTGAAGCGACGAGCATGCGCGATACAATTCGACAAATTGTCCCCGAAGGGCTTCGGAGGCATCACGATATTGATGTCATGGCAGACCCGTATACAGTGGAATCTCTTCGGCAGACGATCGTCCACTTTCTGCCTGTCATGCTCCATGTGATACATCTCCTAGGGACATCCGATGCTCTGCTGTTCATTGCCCGAACATCCAACCTGCCAACATCAACGCCTACAACGCAAGCACGCTCATCCTCCTCGTCGACATCCTGACCATGAAGCGCTCGAACCAAGCCAAGATGAGCCTTACTCATCACGTGAATATGAGCCACCGGTGTGCTATACCTGTGGAATGATGGGCCACATTTCGTGTTTTTGCCGCAATCGCCGTCCATACCATCAGTATCACCTACAGTGGGTGAACTCCCGCACAAAGTTTCCCGCTGACCGTGCTGATCCATATAGAAGAACACCTAGCCGTAATGAGTACAGAGCAACACCTAGCCGACAAGAGCACAGAACGGCGCTGAAACGAAATGAATCACCGACCTCTGACCGCAGCCTGACACCACCATCTCGGCGCTTACGACGCTCACCTTCTCCCCGACGATGGTCGTCACCTTCGGGAAACTAGACAGTGCGGCCGATGGAGGTGAGGCTGCAAATTATTTTAGCTTACCTATGCCTCTACCCGTTTCAATGTTAAAGAACAGAATTGAACTTTTTGTGGACGGTGTACGTGCTATGCCGCTCAGGGACACAGGTGCAACCATTTCTAGTATAAGCCTTGCTTGTAAATACTGCCTTGGTCATAAAGTTATGTTTGGTTCTGATAGAGCGACGACACTGTGTTGTGTTGGGGGCGAACCGCTCAACCCACTTGGAGTCTGTTCCGATAACCTCGTAATCACCGGCCGCACATTCCGAATAGAATTTTCAGTACTTGGTCTAACAACGCATAACGTTATTCTTGGTCTCGATTTTCTCGGACAATGTGGGGCAACTCTTGATTTTCGCAATGGGGACATTTCTGTGAATACTCGCTTTGAATCTCCTTTGTGTGAAAATTCGCCGACCAATCCTAGCACGCTTATCGGTTTCAGACGACATAGTCATTCCTGCAATGTCAGCAGAGTTTATACAAGTTGTTTGTTCAAGCTGTACCAGTGATGCGTTCGACGCTGTAATTGAACCACTCACTCTCAATTGCGCGAAGAAAAATGTTCTAATTCTCCGTTGCATCCTTTAACTCAGGAATTGCCATTCTTCTTTGTGGACCACTAACTGCTCTAATGAACCTGTTGTGCTATCACGTGACCTAAAGCTTGCCAACTTTTACGAAGAGGCTGTTGAATCAGTGGCAGTACTAGCACAGACAATTCCCAGCCTACCGCATGCTCAGAAGTAGATCAGACAAACTTTCTTGCCATGATTAACAAATCTCTACTAACAAGTGACCGTTACAGTTTAGTGGAAGTTTTATCGAAACGTGCCACCGCTTTCGATTTCTCTCGAGACTCGCCACCATGGATTCCCATTTCCCATACTCAGCACAAAATAATACTGGGACTGCTGATCCAATTCGTCTGAAGACATCGTGTATCCTCATCAGAGCGTCAGACGACCGAAGAACAAGTTCGTGAGATAGTGCATAAGGACACCATTCAAGAATCATCTAGTCCATCGACTGCTTCTGTGATATTAGTCAAAAAGAAAGATGGCATATGGCGATTTTGTGTCGATTATCGAAGGCTGAATGCTGTTACTAAGAATGACGTGTATCCTCTGCCACGTATTGATGACTCCATTGATTGTTTACATTCTGCCATCTATTTTTCCCAGTTGATCTGCGATCAGGCAATTGGCATATTCCCATGCACCCGGAAGACACAGAAAAGACAGCATTCATTATCTCAGACGGACTATATGAACTTATTGTGATGCCGTTTGGATTATGCAACGCTCCAGCCACCTTCGAAAGATTCATGGGTACACTTTTACGCGGGCAGAAGTGGAAAATTTATATGTGCTATTTGGGCGATGCAGTAATATTCAGAACTACCTTTCGTGAACACAACAGTCGATTTGAGGTAGTCTTGGAGTCTATTGAGAAAGCTGGTCTAGTACTCAATTCCAAGAAATGTTTTGGAGAACGCCAAATAGTAGCACTTGGACATCTCGTAGACAAGGATGGGGTCAGGCCTGATTCGAAAAACATTTAAGCTGTCACTTGTTTTAAACCACCGAAATTGTTAAAACAGCTCAGGAGCTTTTTGGGGCTCTGCTCCTACTTACGGCGTTTTGTTCCAAAGTTTGCTGATCTAGCACATCCACTTACTTTTCTTCTGCAAAAAGATGTGCCTTTCAAGTGGACTACTGATTGTGACTCCGCCTTTCGTCAGTTAAAATTTATTTTGACATCAGGACCTGTACTATGCCCCTTCTGCCCATCAGCTCCAACAGAACTTCTCACTGACGCCAGCCCTGTCGAAATTGGTGCAGTCCTCATACAGCGCCACAATGACAAGGAACATGTTGCATATGCAAGCTGTTCTTTAAGCAAGGCTGAGTGCAATTACAAAGTAACTGAACAGGAATGCTTAGCTGTTGTTTTCGGTGTGCAACGGTTTCGGTCATATCTTTATGGATAAGCATTTATAATTGTGATGGAACATCGTTCCTTATGTTGGCTTGTAAACCTCGGTGACCCCCGTGGACGCCTTGCACGGTGGGCTTTGCGCCTCCAAGAATTCAATTTTACTGCGTCTTTTAAGAGTGGTCGTAAACACGGTGATGCTGACTGCCTGTCCCAGTTGCCTCTTGAAAGTACTGATTTCGAGAGTGAGATCGAGGATGAATATATAGCTGCTATCTCTGCAAGCTTCCCCGATGTTGGTGAATTCAAGATTGCACAGCGGAACGCCAGTGAGTTGGCTCCGCGTTTTGATGCCGCAAGTTCCCCGAACCCTGCGACCTCATTCTGCATTCGTGATGGTCTACTATACAGGAAGGACTACTCGTCGACAATATTATACATCTAAGTCGGAAGCGAACCGTTTGCAGATCAATGCTTCTGCAACGAATTAATTTGCCGTGGCTCGAATTGTTCTACCACAAACTATACTTTTCTCACCACAGTTCCAAACTGCAATTAAGATCACCTTCAAAGGTTTTGGTGGAACTTTCTCAAAGAATGAAATAAACCAGTTAGCCAATTATTCACCGATTATGTGCTATTAACTAAGCTATAGCAGATTCTGCACTTGTTGAGTTCGCTTTTAAAATCTGTCTACTTTCGCTCTTCTTTACGTAAACCCACCAAACTCCTGAGACGCTCTTCTCATCTCACTGGAAGCACTAGTCGACATTCTTCTCAAGCTAAATGCTAAATCACCAGCTGGGAGAAGAGGGGAAGTTTAGGAGGGGTAGTGATATAAAGGGAAGAGAATAAAGAGAAAGTAGAAGTAGAGCGAGAGTGTCTCCCAAGAGACGATCTCACTTTTTTTACTCTCTTTGTGTTGTGTTATCAAAAATGGTTAAATTTGTTATTAGAAATAGCTGCGAAGTGTAGACATAAAACTGAGATATTTAATCTAAAACACGCGTAAAGAAAGAAGGGCGTCATAGTAAAAGAACTTTTTACTGCCACACTGGTCGGAAACACGCGAAATAGATGGGATGGGCAGAAAATTGATGCTGCGGCCCCGAATCAAACGGGAGCTAAGATGACTGCTTGGTTGCGATGTGAAAGCAAGCGCAACTAAAAATTAATAAAACTTGATAAATAAATTTAGGTATTCTGGTGGTGTAAATTGGCCTCCGGTCGCATACGGCAAAGTTGACTGATGGGCTGTGTGAGATGCTTTCGGCCTGTAAAGGCCGTAGTGAGGTCGACGATGAAGACGGGATAATAAAGAGTGTAAAATTCACAGTGCTATAGCAAAGGAATGATTGGATAAAAGTTAAGAAATTCGTTTCATCAATTATATTTAAATGCTTTCAATTTCATCTCTAACGCGAACCTTGGCAGAAATCCCGACATGGACAATTTCCTTAACTGAGAAATATAAAATGATAAAGTTCTCGAACATGTTATTGTGTTCCCTCATTAGTATTAGCCTGAAGTCGACTAGCTAGCTGTGTAACTGGGCAATATAGAGCTTGCATGAGAAAATATCTTCTTATGTATGCGCGTGTAATGATATTACTTTCGGGTTTAATGCTAGATGTATAAAGAAGAAATCACTGTAGAAGCTTATGTTTTATTTTGTCATAATTGTCTATGATAAGTGGCTTGCCTAAAAAATATCTATAACTAAACGTGTGTAACGGATTCTTAGTTTTATATCTATTCAACATAAAACATTTTTTTAATGAAAGCGACGCATCGTTGCCTCATATATATTCACTGAGTGTTAAGCATTGAAGCTTGCAAGACCTACGGCTTTAAACAGCAAAAGCAATTATTCATTTTCAGATTCCAGTTCATTCCTTTGTCGGGGATACAAAACCTCATTTCTGAGTGCTGTCAGTCGCTTCCATGGTTTCAGGACCAGCTGCCGAGTTATCGGCAGCATGTCAATCGGACGTCCTGATTGGCTGTATTCACTGCTAGCTATGAGTTGGTAGGTGGGGCGAGTGGCGGCGTCTGTGTTTAACTTGGAAGGCCCTTACCATGTGATATCGCCTATAGCCATTTGGTATTCTGAGATGCTAATACCGCCATCCTGACATGAAAGAAAATCATTTGATTGCTGCATAAAGGCTTCTTATAAAATTTAAACAAGTCCAAATAAATTTTATTCTGGTTGGAATACTGTCTGACGAGTGCCGAAATCAGAAAATGAAGTCAGCTCTTCTCGGCGTTTTTGTCTTGTTGTCCATCATGGTGTCCTCAGAGTAAGCATTATCTCTGACATTGTGAGTGAAGAGTTACAAGAAACAGTGCAAAATTGCTGCCGCCTTTTTTCATTATTCTTCCTTTACTTTGTAGTTGTAATAAATCTCTATGAGTTCTGTTTAACCGTACTTGAAATATAAACTAATGAAAGGTAAGGTACGCAAGCTCTAAGTTAATTGATCGCTGTGCTCGTCGACGCCATTCATCTCAACACACCCATCCGAGATAAACCTAGCGCTCTATGTGGCGGGCAGTGTACTCTATTTCGTGGCATTTCTCCTGCGGTCAGTAGTTTGTTTCTACCGAATTTCCGTAAATGTTGTAAAAATAGAGCGCTGGGGATCCTGCAGTGAAAAACTGCGAAAGCCAGAGTGCTGCGGCTGCTTTTGCGACGTTATATGATTTGTTATTCTTTAATATTTCTGTTTTTTGTTCGCAGTTTTACATTTTTACTTCCCAGCTTCGTTATCTTAGACAAGACGTATTTTAAACGGGTGGGTCAGGAGGTATGGAAATCGAAGACTTAAGACGTGAGCTGCTTGAGGTTTTGTTTTCGTGATATTGCCCATGGAATGATAATAAAACGGCGGAGGAGGGTAGTGGATAATTCTTACGGCTGGGACAAGAATGGAGGTTCGGGTCCTGGCGCTGAGAGAAAAGTTTTATGATAATGAGTTCAATAGGATGTGCAGTAGTGACAGGTCTAGTACGCAGTAGTCTCGAGGCATAAATAATTGTCGCCCTAATTCTCTCCCCCCCCCCCACCGATAAAAGTTGACTCACTGTTGAAAGCGACACATCGTCATCCGAACCTGAAGCAGCTGAAATAAATGCTGATCAAAGGATTGAAGTAATTTGCGCGTGAGCATAAAAGCTGCGTATCCTCAGTGTTAGTTTTGTGGGCAAAGCTGAAAAGGCCTTAGCATTTTTAAATTGTCGATGTACACCTAAAGCTCTGACCAACTCGAAGGCGAAAATAGAGAAACTTTTGCATAACTGAGAAACCGAAAGTTCTCATACCTCACTGGCAACCTTAAATTCACTGTCAGATGGAGATGTAGAAGCCAGAAATAAGACGCACTTGTGTGAGATGCGCATTAAAATCACGCTGCTGCCGCTTACGTACCTACCGCAATCAGTTCGGTATGACCAGTAATCATCTTTGTCATCTACAGACTGTAAACACACAACTAGTCCAGATGGGTCTCTGCTTAAAACCCGTGTCTCCTACAGCCAGCCATGAGGGTTAAAGCCTGAGTTCACTGCCGGCCGTCAAGCATTCTTCCCACATCAGCACGTGGTAATAAAGCTTTCGCTGTAACAGGCCCTGTGTGATGAATGAACAGATATCTACAGTATGAAACAGTGTCTCTGTCAAAATCATTAAGCAGACCAATGTCGTAAGTGGACAAGGCACCGTTGGTAATAAGCACATTTCCTAACATCTTACTTTCAGACCCTGAGCTGAAAGCGCTAGACGATTACTTAGAAGAAAAGGCCGCTTCCCCTCCTGCTGTGTTCAGGCGACATTTATCATCGTTCGCGTTAAGCGATGGCCTCCTCGTTAAGAACTTCGCACCCAAGAGGACCACGCAGCTTCTTGTAGTGCCTAAAAACCTCGGGCAGGAATTTCTGCTGGCGTTCCACGATGAGCCCACAGCAGGCTATCTCGGGTTTGCACGCACGTTGAGTCGAATCCAGGAGAAGTGCTACTGGCCGCGACTGCCAGCCGAAGTTGCCGACTACGTGAAGACGTGTCGTGAGTGCCAGCGACGCAAGACGCCGCAGATTAGACCAGCAGGACTACTACACCCGATTCCGCCTCCAATCCTGCCCTTTCAACTAAAATCTAATGCAGTGCACTGTGGACAACGATTTGGAGCATACGCAATAACATGCATTATTTAGTCACGCACACTCTGTCTACTCTCAAACATAGTGGACGCGAGAATGGTCATTCTCATTAATAAATCGGTGCTACAAGAATTTGTCTTTCCCCGGTGCACAACCTTTAAGAAATAAAACTGACTCTACCAAAGCAGCTTATGCTCTTGCACAATGCGAGAGCTGTTCACACCACTAATAATTGAAATGGATGATTCTTCCTATTCGTCATGACATGGCTAAACCATGCTACCTTTAACATAAAAAAGAACATAATTCAGTGTGTAAATCAATCCCGTGCTTTAGAATTCTGCCCCTTAATAAGCAGCGGCAAAACTCGCCTTGTTAAAATTTATGATAAGGTTCTTTGTTGTCAAACATAACCGGGTCATCATCATCATCAGTCTGACTATACCCTCTGCAGGGCGAAGGCCTCTCCCATATTTCTCCACTTAACCCGGTTCTGTGATGGCTGCATCCACTTGACCCCTGCGAACTTCTTAACCTCATCTGCCCAACTAACTTTCTGCCGCCCCCTGCTACGCTTTCCTTTCCCTGGAACCCTAAGCGACCATCGGTTATCCTCTCTTCGCACTACATGTCCTGCCCATGCCCATTTCTTCTTCTTAATTTTCACGAGAATATCAGTAACTTGAGTTATTTCTCTGACCCACTCTGCACGCTTCCTATCAGCTAATGTTACCCCTACCATTTTTCGTTCCATAGCTCTCTGAGTTGTCCTCAACTTAAGTAGAACTCTCTTAGTTAGCCTCCACGCTTCAGCCCCATAGGTGAGTACAGGCAAGATGCAACTTTTGCATACTTTCCTCTTGAGCGATACCGGTAAGCTGCTAGTCATAATCTGCGAGTGCTTGCCAAATGCGCTCCATCCCAATCTTATTCTTGTTCTTTCCTTTTCATGGTTCGGATCTGCGGTTACTACCTGTCCTAAGTAGACATAATCGCCTACTACTTTCACTACTTCGCTACCTAATGTAAACTGCTGTTCCTACCCGAGGCTGTTGAACATTACATTAGTCTTCTGTTTTGCTAGACTGCAATCAAGCAAAAGATCAAGCATGTTTTCGGAAACGGTACTCTACTATCGATCATATCCATACCATCAATCAGGTCATAGAAAAATGCTCAGAATATAACCAGCCCTTATACATAGCATTCATTGATTACGAAAAAGCATTTGACTCAGTTGAAACCTCAGCCGCATGCAGGCATTAAGAAATCAGGGGGTAGACGGGCCGTACGTGAAGATGCTGGAAGATATATCTAGTGGCTGCACAGCAACCATAGGTCTGCGTAAAGAAAGTAACAAAATTCCCATAAAGAAAGGTGTTAGGCAAGGAGACAAAGTCTTCCCAGTACTATTCTCAGCTTGCTTAGAGGAAGTATTCAGAGACTTGGAATGGGAGCAGTTAGGGATAAGGGTAGATGGAGAATACCTCAGTAATCTGCGATTTGATGTTGACATTGCCTTGCTAAGCAACTCGAGGGATGAACTGCAAAGAATGATTGATGACCTAGACCGGAAAAGTAGAAAGTCTGGCTTGAAAATCAATAACCGGGTATATTTGTTTATTAACGAAAAACCACGACCTGCGACTCAATGATGCTAATAATTACAATGGCTTAATCAGAAGAATATATTGTGTTTCAGTTACCATGAAAGCATAACCTAATTTGCTATAGTCATCGCGACATATAGGACCACTCCGCATTTTCAGTTTCATCTTTTTCATAATTCGTGTTATTTTCTTGCTTATTGCTATGTAAAATTATGGCATTTTCAGAAACCACTTGGAATTGTGCGGCACTCAGGAAAACAAGCTCCTGTTCTTTCAATGACACGAAAATGTTTCGACTGCTGTATCGTATACCACTTGTATTTTGTGCTTGATGTTCCTCATCTCAAGCTCACATGGTTTTGCATTATAGTTGCTTTGTTTACTTGGTTGTTGTTGTAGTATATGTACAATTTTTATTTTTTTACATTTTATTGAAGAAACGTGAAATTCTTGCTTCATTGAACTGCATGCTCGACTTGGTGTTATCCACCTTGAAAACGGTGCTAATAATATGGGCTCACTTTTTAATGTTCATTGAGCGCCTTTTTGCAATTTTTCTTCCGATGATGCCCGTTTACTAGGCGACAAGTATTTTAAGAAAATAAGGCTTAGAACATAAGGCGCATGACTTTTATCACCAATGTTTTCTCTGATTATTCAACGCACAAGAAAATTTTGTATTTATGCCTATGCTCAGGAGTCAATGGAAGCTTTCGCTACCAAACAGGTGCTATTTCTTTGTCTTCTTTGTCAACATACCACTGACCAGCCAATTTACGTGCCGTTAAAGGGGAAACCCACAGGGTTTAGAGTTTTATAAGTCTTAGCACGTTAAAGTGCATTTTGCTTAAACGGCCGTTTATGCAATCCATTACGACTTGAGTACACGTGCTGCGGAAAGTGACATATGACATTCTGAAGGCTGTATATCTGCAAAGATTACAACGCTTCCAAAACTGTTCATCGATTTCAGCCTGACTATACCCACTGCAGGGCAAAGGCCTCTCTCATATTCCTCCAATTAACCCAGTCCTGAGCTAGCTGCATCCACTGGACTGCTGCGAACCTCTTAATCTTATCCGCCCACTTAACTTTCTGCCATCCTCTGCTACGCTTTACTTGCCTGGGAATCAAGTTTGTTATCCTAAGTGACCCTCGGTTGTCCTCTCTTCGCACTACATGTCCTGCCCGTACCTATTTCCTTTTTTTATTTTTTATTTAAACATACTGCAAGACCTTCACGGTCCTTGCAAAATGTCAGTGACGCATTATTTCTCCGACCCACTCTGCATGTTTCCTATCTCTTTATGCTACCACTATCATTGTTTGTTCCATAGCCCTCTGTCTTGTTCTCAACTTAAGTAGAAGCCTCTTTGTCGCCATGTTTCCGCCCCATAGATAAATACAGGTAAGATGAAACTATTGCATACTTTCCTCTTTAGCGATACCGGTAAGCTGCTAGCCTTCATCTGCAAGTGCTTGCCAAACGCGCTCCATCCCAGTCTTATTCTCCTAGTTATTTCCCTTTAATGTTCCGGATATGCAGTTACTACCTGTCCCAAGTAGACAGGAGGAGGAGGAGGAGGAGGAGGAGGAGGAGGAGGAGGAGGAGGAGGAAACAACTTTATTTAACGCATTCCATTAAGCGTTAAGAATGTCCTGGGCCAAAGTCACCAAGGCCAATTGATCTTGCAGCTGGTCAGAGGCAAACCAAGCCTGCCACGTTGGGGGAGGAGGGTGTGGAAAGTGAGGAGATTGGAGGGCGACAGGGCATGAAAAGATGCAATGCTCTAAGTTTGCATAGTGTTCTGGGCAATTTGGGCATGCAGGGGAATGTATGATTCTGTATAGAAACAATCGGGCAGGAGTAAGCAGTGTATTTAGTTGTATGCGTCTAAGAATGCGGATTTGCGTGGTAGTGAGAGATTTATCAGGAAGAGGAAGTGTACGGAGAGTTTCTCTAATCTTGTCATAGTGAACGTTGATTTCTTTTTTGTAGTGAAGAGTAGTGTCCCACGTTGGTGGATAAGGCCAGGGAATCCCAGGCTCCCGGTGTTGAAGTTCGCGGGCGAGGCGATGCACTACCTCATTGCCTGGGATTCCAGCGTGACCAGGAATCCACCTCAGTGTTACAGTGTGGGGACATAGTTTGGTAAGAGCTCTGTGTAAATCATCGTCTAGTTCTTCAGGAATGCGACCCGTGTGAATGGCGCGTATAGCTTGTATTGAATCAGTGTATATATGGTATATCCTGAAGGGTTAGGGGGTGCTTGTGCGAGGACTTGAATACTGGTAACTATTTGTAGGGTCTCGAGAGTCGCTGTAGGAGGAGGATCTATGTAAGGTGAGGGTATGCGTCATATTCGCCTACTACTTCCAGCGCTTCGCTACCTTGTGTAAACTGCTGTTCCTTTCCGAGGCTGGTAAACATTACCTTAGTCTTCTATATATTGATTTTCAAGCCTACCTTTCTACTTTTCCTGTCTAATTCATCAATCATTCTTTGCAGTCCATCCCCTGAATTACTTAGCAAGACGATTACATCAGAAAATCGCAAATTACTGAAGTGTTCTCCATCTACCCTTATCCCTAACTGCTCCCATTCCAGGTCCCGGAATGCTTCTTCTAAACAAGCGCTGAATAGTACTGGGGAGACCGTGTCTCCTTGCCTAACACCTTTCTTTATAGGAATTGTGTTAATTTATTTATGCTAAACTATTGTTGCACTGCAGCCACTATATATTTGTTCCAGAACATCTATGTACGGCTGGTCTACACCCTGATTTCACAAGGCCTGCATGACCGCTGAGGTTTCCAGAGAGTCAAGTTTTTTTTTTTCGCAATCAATGAATGCGATGTATAAGGGCTGGCTATATTCCAAGGATTTTTCTATCACCTGGTTTGTGGTATGGATATAATCGATAGTAGAGTAGGCGTACCAAAAATCTGCTTGATCTTTGGCTTGGTTACAGTCTAAGGTTGTCCTGATTCTATTAGCGATTGCGTTTATAAATACCGTATATGTAACATATAGGAGGGTGATTGGTCAGTATTTTTGCAATTCCTTAGCGTCCCCTTTCTTATAAATTAAGGTAATATTTTAAGTTTTTTCATGGAGCTGGTACCGTCGATGTCAATAGACACCACGTGTAGAGGGTGGTCAGTTTTTTGAGCACAATGTCCCCCATCCTTCAACAAATCTATAGGTACGTTATCCTCTACAGCTGCTTTCTCCCTTTTCACAGTTTCTAATGTTTTCCTAATTTCGTCCCTCGTCACTGGCGGAGAGTGTGACGGCTTTTCCCTACAGCCAATCTCATTATTGTTCTAACTCCTTTATCGATTTAAGAGATTATTATAGAATTCCTCGTCTACTTTGACTATCTAGACCATATTCGTGATGACATTACCTGCCTTTTCGCTCAGTGCGTACATCTGATTTTTACCGATGCCCAATTTTTTCTTCGTCGCTTTAAGGCGTCCCTCGGTACTTACAGCGTGCTCAATCTCCTCCGTATTATACTTCCCTATATCGGCCACTTTTGCACTTATTGATTAGCATTGATATCTCTACCAATCCTATCTGGTCTATTGGATTGGAAGCTTTAGAACTTTGGTGTTCCTTTATCAGATATGTCGTCTCCTTAGACTGCTTACCGGTGTCCACCCAAACTATCCTACCGCTTACTTTTACAGCACACTCTTTAATGATATCTGTAAAATTATTTTCTATTGCTTCTAGTATAACGTCTTCATCATCAGTTAGAGCTGAATACCGATTCTATAGTGGGATCCTGAACTCTTCTATCCTCCCCAACACCGTTAATTCGTTGATGGAATTCTTCCATACTAATCTGTTTCGTTCCCACTTCAGGTTTATACAAATTCGAGTCCTTACCATCCTGTTATCATTGCATCGCACTTTCCTGATTACGTCTACATCGTGCAAAACGGCATTGTTAGAACACATTATGAAGTCAATTTAATTTTCAGTGACCCCGTTAGGACTATTCCATGTCCACTTCCTGCTCTTCCGTTTTCTGAAGAAGGTGTTCATGATTAATAAGTTATCAAATACTGTTACCTTTGCATAAAAAAAAAGTAACCTTAACAATTGATTACTTTTGCTTAGGTTAATAACGAAAAGGTTCGTTTTGTAATCTGTAATTTATAGGTTAGCAAAAATTCGAAATTGTGTACCTTTATAAAGGTTACCGTGTTTTAGAGTTTATGAGCCGCGACTCACAGCCATGTTTCGTTCTGCCCCTCGACGAGGTATTGCTCTGGACACCATTACTCCATCCTCACCTTTCTGAAAAGCACCAGCGTCGTTTTATTAGTCGGTACCTAGTTCTTAGACAAACTTTGCATGCAAAATATTTTCCTCCCTGCTGATCTTACACCGGAGAGCCGTCACCATGAAACTCTTGCGCACTCCTGGCGTTTGGTCAAGTTCCAGTGCCGTTTCAGCGCTCCGTACTCAGTTCCTGGACAAACTTCCTTTGTCAACAATTACCTCACCCCACTTTATCCTCCTCTCGGCAGCCGCTACCGTGGAACTCGCCGTACACGTTTCGCGCATGAAGCCTTTATTCGGCGCAATAATGCGGACTAATTTCCGCCAGGATAGCCGCTTCAAATCCCTTGGGGAAATAGTTTGGGCGCTGTACAGCACTTCATCACTCCTACCGGCGCACATACATACTTGTCTTCATCCTTCTCTCTTGTAGATAACTGTCGTTATCACTTAGTTTGTCAGCTTCAGTGCACGACTTAGACTTCAGGTCTGAATAAACCTGATCCGCGAAGTCCGTTATAAAATATTTTTCATCTATATCGCCCAATCAATCTGGCAGTGAGTTTGTGTCTTTAGAGGTTATAGGAACCTAAAAGTATTTGCATAAATATTACGCTTCAAGATACAATGCGATATACATCTCCTTTCAGCGCTCATTCGAGTATATAATCAAGCAAACAGTAGCTTTGGAGGGAACTTTTAGCGACTTGTCAATCTTCACTTATAGTGGCAGGCAAATTGTTCTATTAAAATATTGATATACTGATGCGTTCCATTATCCTTTAAGCTGGCATATTATCAATTTAATTGTGTGGAAAGTAAAATTTCCCGGTATGTTTCTATTGTGATGTGCAAATATTTCTTGATGATCTGATGGGGTACGTCAGGCATTGTTAGTTTAATCAAGTTCATGTCGGAGTTCATATCGGTTCCGCAAAGTTTGCTTCATTTTTCATTTCTTTATTCTAAGAACGATACACTTTTAATACATATAAGCGTTCAGTTTGTATGAAACTGAGGCTTCCTGAAGCGATTTACCAGAGGCGTTTCTGATGCTATTCCAAGCTGTGCATTTGACGTGCTACTGCTGCTTTCCGGGACCCATGGTTTCATCATCACCTGCATTGTCCTAAGATCATATTTGTTCAGATTTTATATTCTAGTTCGTGTTAAAAAATTTCAGGCTTTATTTTAGGCATAACTAGATTGACTGATTTCACCCACAAATCTTGCTTTTGTTTTTTTATGTAACCTGTTCTATTGCTTTTCTAATCCTGAATGATGTTTACGCTTGTAATGCCTTGTTATGAATGAGTTGATTAAGTGACGTATTTAAAATGTCTGTGCTGTTGCTTTGTGTGTATTGAAGCTTTAACAGGCTGTTTGCACCGGAGCATGCACTATTTCACGCAACTAAGGTATGTTATTCAAAGCCATAAGCTCCACCAAGCAAACAACCCTAAAGGGTATTTCAATTTGCCAGCGCGATCAACTCACAATGATTTCAAAAAGTTCTGAACTTTTCGCACAGAAATGCTCCCTATATTTGAACATGGGCCAAAATGTTACAATTGACCCTTTAATTTCCTATAGCTCGCTTCTGCTTTAGAGAAAAGCGTCTTGTATATGCGATGACTTTAGTGTAGTGTTCGTATTCACAAGAGCAGCTTCTAAACAGACGCAGCAGTCGCCGGCATTAATCAGTTTCTCTGTATAGCTAAATGTTAAAGCAATGACTGCCCATCTAAAGAATTCTGCAATTTTTAATTGTTGATGATGGGTGAAGTTCTTATCTCTACCGCAAGCATTCCTGAATCGCCTCAATGGAGTGAGTGCCATTGACTTTCTCGACAAAGTGTTGTTCAACGCTACGCTTCAGCAGGAGTTTGGACATATATTGCGAGCCTGCCGGCACGAAAACGGTCAGAACCTAAATATTTAGTTCGGCTCTTATTTTGCTTTACTCTCGATGAAAATGACAAAAAGCACGAGCCTGGTTTATTTGAATTATGCTTAATGCACAAGACATGCCGACTTGATTGCGCGATGTAATGACCGAACCTTTTAATGTGATCATCAATGTTTGAAGCGAAGGCTTTATTAAATTAGTATACTTCTGTACTTCGATTTTACTGGCTACATATAGTTTCAACGGAAGATCAATATTTGTATTATATTAAGCGTCAACCATGAGCGTGGTCTTTCCTGGTTTCCTTTAATCAACTTCCATCTATCAGTAAGCGTTCTTTATCCTAGGAAAATAAATATTCGACTTTGTTCTCATGCATCGTTGGTCATAGCGAAGAAGGTAGCGTCGTTCCCGTTTACGCTTTAAGTACATACTACTCTGCAAGAAAATGACCGCATCGTTCTGTTTGCTAAAGGTAAATGGTTCTGCCCGGGTGCCTTCTATTGCGCAATGAAATTGTCAAAGATGTTTGTTTTTTCATATCGGGCGCTTTGGCAGTGTTAGCACGATGGCACAGAGAAAATGATTTGATTACTGATGTCTAAGTTATTGCTATCTCTGACGAAGTTTAATCACTGCCGGTTGCCTAAATGTTGCATTGGCGACCATTATAGCATCCCTTATAAGCATATTCCTATTGGTTGCTAATTACTTTTTGCGATAAACCGTATTTCCTGAGACTGGTTTGTAGCCTACGTAGTGTATGAAATAGCTGTGTTGAAAACACGCTTCTGATTGTCATATAAAATATATAACACCTTTCATGTCATACATGCAACACCTCATATAAAACACGTATCTAACATACTCACTTTCTGAAATATTTTACGAAAGATGTTTCTTATATAACCGCCTCCCTCAACTCTTTGTTTATATTATTTATTGATTTTTCAGACTTTCTGAAAGCGCCTCTTCTTTCACGATCTCTGAGCGTCCTTTAAGCAGCGAAGATATCCATGCATTGCGGCTGAGGCTGGTGCGACTTGACACGTACAGCCATCTCCGCAAGATGACCCGCGTGCTGACCATCGTTCACACTGCATGAAAAGAAAATAGAATCTGCTGTGACAAACGGCAATGTAGAACACAAAGCGCAACTTTTGTCATTACGAGCTGTTCTTTACGAACCAGATAAGAAGGTCTGTAATAATGTGCACTTCCAGGACACAAATCTGCCATGCCATGCTGTCCTAGGAGTGTGACCAAGTTCTTTGCGGAAAGACATTCGTGAAAACTCGAAAATGAACCACTAAAGCAAGACAGATAGACATTGCATTTACGCAAGCGTATATGATAATAATGCCATTCGGACCCATATAATGAAGCATTCGAATACGACGTATGTTGATATCTTAACTTCATTATACTTGGCTTTCAGAGCAAGACCTCTGCAAATAGATATTGGAATTATCTATATTTATATTTGTAGGCAGAATCAGGTCGCTCGATCCGGTTCTAATGTGAATGTGTGAGCCCGCAAATGTAAGGAACGAGAAAAATTGCCCGT
>JAJIZL010066145.1:0-15379 GCA_023969395.1 Amblyomma maculatum | reverse complement strand
ACTGCAAACGTTGTGCTAATTCCAAAACCTGGCAAGCCACCGAAATTCGAAAACCTCAGATCAATTTCCCTAACCTCATGCATTGGCAAGCTTATGGCGCGCGTAATCCAAACAAGGCTAACTAATTTAATGGAGAAAAACAAACTGTGGCCGCACGAGATGGTCAGGGTCCGACCGGGGCTGTGCACACAGGACGTAATGCTCCGATTACAACATGATATAATTGACTCGAAATTCAGAGATGCGAAGGTAATTCTAGCACTAGATCTAACAAAAGCATT
The DNA here is from genome assembly GCA_023969395.1 of Amblyomma maculatum. NCBI lineage: Eukaryota > Metazoa > Arthropoda > Arachnida > Ixodida > Ixodidae > Amblyomma > Amblyomma maculatum. Next base: position 15,098 of record JAJIZL010066145.1, on the reverse strand, counting down.
TGACAACGTAAAACACCAGGCAATTCTCGCGGGACGGCAGGAATTAGGAGTCGGCGAGAGGAAATATAATTACGTAATGGATTTCCTGGCAAACAGGATGTTGAAAGTAAAGTCTCAGGACCTAGAATCCCCCACTGTCCACCTGGGAAGTAAAGGAACGCCGCAAGGCTCGGTGTTTTCCCCCTTCCTCTTTAACGTGGTCATGAGAGGCCTTCCCGCCGCTCTTAAATCATAAAAGATCTAAAGTTCAGCATTTACGCGGATGACGTTAATCTCTGGATGATCAATGGCAGCGACGGCAGCATAGAGCAACGCCTACAGGCGGCTGCGGACACCATTGTGTGCTACGCGGCCTAAAGGGGTCTTGCGTGCTCTCCGCAAAAATCCGAACGTTATATATTACCACGGCCTAGCGCCACGCGACAGCCGTGTTTGGTGCCGACGACGAAGAAGCGGTTGTTGGCACGAGCGGCGCGCTGGTGCTGGACTCTGTGATCGGAACTACAAGCCGACCTTATTCTCGGGTCCTCGACTACGTGTACCTTCACGGCTCCCTGTGACTTCAGTCGTGACACTGGTGGAGGTGCTGGGTAACAGCCATGCGATGCCTCCTAACCTTCAACCGATGTCTCAAGAAGTCGCAGGGCACCGAAGCTCCTTACTAGGATAGGGGGGTGATGATGAAGTACTCCGCACCTCCAACCAAGTGTTACGAAGCGGCAAGCCGATGAAAATAGGAGAACAGAGGACGGAGGGATGTTCGATGACTGTGAGATGATGTTTAATGAAATGTTGCCGGGCCTAGCGCGAGCGCTCCTGTCCGCGCCACTGCCCACTTCTTGATCGTCCGTAACATGACCCTGGGCCACCGAGCGATCGTCCCGATCGTGGACGAGAAATTTTAGCGATGTTGGTGATTCCATGGCATGATGATGGGTGTGTCTGGATGCTTGAAGAAAAAGAGAAAAACGGAAGAATAGAATGCCTTGTCGGTACGATGATTCCCGATGAACCTTGGCCCAGGACACTCTCGGGTCACACGTTCCCACGACTCGATGGTGGAGGCCAAGGCACGCACCACATGACATAGGCAGGGGAGGATGTCTTGAAGTGTAGTGTTGTCTTGGGTAGTGGGGTCTTCGTTCGGTACATCTGGTCAGTGGGGTCACATTAGGTCCTTCGGGTCTCTTCCTGTGTCTGGTGGTCATGTGTCGCGTCTCGGGTCAGTATCTCCTTCGTCGTGTCTTGTGGTCGGGACGGGGGGACGGGGCGGAGGAACGCCAAGGTCTTGCTGGGTGCGGCAGGTTGGGGAACAGCCATGCGATGCCTCCTAACGTTCAGCCGAGTCCATGGGCTGCACCGGCCGCCGAGAGAATGCCTAAGGCTCCTCTATTTTTTAAAGGTAGCGAGAGGTCTTGATCCAGCCGCCCCTCCCTCCGATAGGCCGGTTGGCTGCACGTGACCTTTTCGCCACCAAGCTCCGCCCAAAGGTTCCAGCGGAGCTCGCTGCGCCGCTGAAATGCACGGCGGTCTGCGCTTGCCAGCGTGATATTGGCCGATTAGTTAAGCAAAAAGTACTTCACATGCCTCTATTGCATCTTTAGGAGTGTATATGCAGTACTTAATGTTTAAGCGGACGCAAGCATTACGTATCTGAACTCAAATCTTGAAACGTGCGCGTGACATGCGGCTGCGTCGGGCTGCTGTGTTTTCGGCTGCCGAAACAGTGCGGAAAACGCAAATAAGTCATTTTTCCTTCTTCGCGGTGGCGATGATAGCAACAGAAGGAAGCTATGGCCTCATGAAATCGGGCGTAAGATTTTTATGGCCACGAAAAACACCCGACTATGCGAAGTGATTTCTGTCTGCTTAAAAAGCCGTTCGCTTACCCGGGATGGCCTTTGTTTGGGCATATGCTATTTCGTGAGCAAAATATCAAGAACGCTATGACTATGTATTCATTACTTGTATTGTGGATGTCTAGTAAAAAGTCACTGCCGTTTCGAGCCCCCTTACTTTCCCGAACAGATCAGGACTGCAATATTACGCGTGGAATCAATGCTGTCAAAATGCTCAGAATGAAAAGCCAATGCTTGAATATATTTATTACGAAAATTTAGTCCGTACAATTGATCTGTTAATTGATATAAATGAAAAATGAAACATTGGAAAAAGAGGAGGGTGCGAATGTGTCAAAGTGATCGAAATGGAAAGTCAAAATTTGCCTGTGCTAAATATCGGTGTATAAATTTAAAAAATAAAAACAAAACTTTGTACCATAAAAAGGAAAACAACCATGTGTGTGAAAAGCCATTGCGCCATTGTTTTAACGAAGGAGTCTCGCAGCGTTGCATCGAATGCAACCAAGTTCCACTGAACGCGCGCATGTGGACTCGTCAAGTTTCAAGAGGCGGCATTCAAGTTTACTGGTGATATTATTGCCCGGCAGGCTATAAGGAAAACAATATAAAGCAAATAAAGAATAGAGAAGTCAGAAAACATTATTCGTGAGCTTTGTTACACATCATACCCGAATTTTCTTTTTGTTTTTGTTGGAAGATATACATGCGAAGATATACAGCTGCGAAGAAACTGACTTTTTCTCCAAAATAAAGCATTTGGAATACTGTGAACGAAATAAACATGAGCCAAAAAAAAATGTGTACAAAGGAGTGTACCCGAACAGTTACAGACGCAATGACGCCCTTATGTCATCAGAGCTCGGTGCGCAATGACGTTCCCAAAGGCTGCAGAAAACTCGCAGTCTACTTATTTTTAGTAACGAAACGAGCCCAATAAGTTTGCTGAAATATCGTTTCTACTTCAAGTTCGCTACTAATTTCGAAGCATAATTAATGAACAGCTTCCTAGCCGCTGTACTGAGTCGAAAATGGTTAAGAAGAATGAGCTGGCTCGTTTAAAGCACGCGTTTTTTTTAACGTTTATGCGGCACACGCATGTTTAAGCTATTATTCCTGTCTTTTGAAGTTTACTGAGCAGCAGAGGACACAAATCTGTTGAATTAACCGGTTTATGTGTGCACCGAGCGCGGATTCATGAGTAGTGAGTACGCGGTATACGTTCGAAAGAGTGCTACGCGTCGTCTGCTAGCGCTTCCCCCGGACCCCTCGAGAGGGCGCTCGTGTAGTTTTCGCTACTTTTAAAAAAATAGAGGAGCCTTAAGAATGCCGAGCGTGCCCTGACCTCTCGAGTTCAGCGTCAGAACGAAGGGGTCGCAATGTACATTGAAAACGTCATGCGCCTTTGCCATCGCGCCGACCCGTCCATGAGTGAGGAGAAGAAGGTGCGGCACCTGATGCACGGCGCTAAGACCAGCTTTTTTCTGACCTCGTGCGGAACCCGCCCATTACCGTCGCGGCGTTTCTGGCTGAAGCTGTGATCATGGAGAAACTGCTACAGCAGCGATGCAGCCAGTACGCTCAGCCGCTGAATTCCATATCCACACTACCGCCATCTGACCGAACCGACTACAGTCCTGGGGCAGATATGAGCTCCCTTCGCGACCTCATTCGCACCGTGGTTCGCGAGGAGCTCCAGCAACTTCATGGATCATTTACCCCTGGCGCAGCTTCCCTGGCCAGCATCATCCGTGAGGAGGTCCAGAACGCACTCACGCCACCAACAAGTACAGTCGTTCCACCACCACCCCCGGGCCTCACCCAGCGGATGACTTATGCTGATGTCACACGCCGCCCAGCCCTGCTACCTACCCCTTCGCCTTACACGCCACCTCAGGTCGCTGTGCACGCTGCGAAACCGCTGCCCCTTTGGGCAGATCGGCGCCAGGCGCCCCGGAAGACTGACCTCTGGCGCGCTCCACATAACCGCCCTCCCTGCTACCACTGCGGCAAGGCAGGTCACCTCTACCGGCAGTGCCCTTATTGTCAGTTGGGCCTTAGATGATTTTCCCCCGACAGCCCTCGTCCACGGCCTGGTCAGCGGCCTCAGGACATCGCCAAGTACGTCACCCGCCAGCGTAGTCTGCCACATCCTCCTCGTCGCGAGGCGCGCTCGCCTTCGCCTCGTCGCTCTTCGCCACTGTATACCGCTGGACGCCATGGTTCCTCGAGCGCTCATCGGGAAAACTAGCTCCAGCGACCTTTGGGGGCGAGGTCGCCACACACAGATTCGCCGTAAAGCTTCCACCGCCGCACCGCTCGATTCGTCCCGCCGTCGAACGCCGAATTCCTGTCCAATTTTCGCCGCACAGATCAGATCGCCCCGACGCCGTCCGCATCGCCGACCAGTTATCACCGACGTGTCGCTTAAATCGCCCCGACGCAGACCACACAACTGCCGCCCAGCTTTCGCCGCCTCACCGCTTGCTTCACTCCGACCTGCCGTCGACATTGAATTGTCCCGACGCCGACCACCCAACTGCCATCCAGCTTCCGCCGCCACACCGCTCACTTCACTCCGAACCGACGTCGACAGGCCCTGGTCTTGGCCGGGTCTCCCTGGACATCACTGTTATCGTCAACACGAAGGAGGTCAGCGCTTTAGTTGATACGGGAGCCATTATTCTATCCTTAGCGGGCGGCTTTCAAGGACACTGAAAAAGGTGATGACGCCATGGAACGGACCAGACATACGGACGGCAGGCGGACATGTGGTTGCACCACTGGGTATGTGTACAGCCCGGGTTACGGCGCGAGGCTGCACATTTGTTGCGACTTTTCTTGTTTTACGCGAATGTTTTCGTGATGTTATTCTTGGCATCGACTTCCTTCGTGAGCACGGTGCCACTATAGATCTGCCGAACCGCTTGGTGACGTTTTCCGCCAAACTGGCCGTTGAAAAGCATGAGTACCGCGGGTTCCACTCCACGCTGCGAGTCGCCGATGATAGCCTCACAGTGCCACCACACGCCAGCATCCTCGCCAGAGTTACGTTTGACGAGCCACATCACGGCCTCCGGGTTGTTGAGCCTAATGTCTCCCTCTCACTCGCCTTGGGAGTTTCTGTGGCAAGACGTCTTTGTTTCCTTCGTGGAAGAGAGACGGAGGTGCTTGTCACCAATTTCTCCAATGAACATCGACATCTGTTCCGTGGCACTGTCATTGCTTATGTCGACCATCTGCACGAAGTCGCCGAATGTTTTGCTTCAGAGGAAGCTACGCCTAGCACTGAACCGGATGATGCCGTACACGCTGTCGACATCAATTCTAGCCTTTTCTCCGTTGAAAAGAGGCAACTCCAAGATCTATTGTTGGAGTTTCGTGTGTGCTTCACGTCTTCATCTAAAGTGCAGCAAACGTCGGTCATTGAACACCGGATTATCACGCATGAAGGTACTCGACCCATCCATCAGCAGCCCTATCGTGTTTCTCCTCGGGAGAGAGACGCTATCCAACAGCAAGTCAAGGAGATGCTCGCCGATGGCGTCATTCAACCTTCAAGCAGCCCATGGTCGTGACCTGTAGTCCTCGTTAAAAAGAAAGACGGAACACCTCGTTTCTGCATTGACTATCGGAAACTTAACAGTATGACAAAGAAGGACATCTATCCGCTGCCACGGATTGACGACTCTCTCGACCGACTTCGCCGAGCCAAGTACTTCTCCTCCATTGACCTCAGGAGTGGTTATTGGCAAATTGAAGTTGATGAGAGGGACCGTGAAAAAACTGCTTTCTTAACACCAGATGGGCTCTGTGAATTCCGCGTCCTCAAATTCGGGCTCTGCTGTGCTCCTGCTACCTTCCAGCGGATGATGGACACTGTGCTCACAGGTCTTAAGTGGCAGACATGCCTTGTTTATCTCGACGACGTGATATTTTTTTCACCGATGTTCACGGAACACCTGCGCCGCCTGATAACTGTTCTCGAAGCTGTCCGGTCTGCCAACCTTTCTCTCAAGCTTCAAAAGTGCCACTTCGGGTTCACCGAATTGAAGTTTCTTGGGCACATCGTGAGTGCTGATGGCATCCGAGTTGACCCTGAGAAGCTTGCTGCCGTTGCTGCCTTTCCCGTCCCCGCCCACAAAAAAGCAGTCCGACGGTTTTTGGGGCTGTGCTCCTATTATCGTCGCTTTATCAAAAACTTCGCACAGATGGCCAGCCCTCTGACTCTCCTGACTCGAGATGACGCATCATTTTCCTGGGGCGCCGAGCAGCAGATGGCTTTCGACGAGTTACGACGCCGGCTCCAGTCACCCCCGATCCTGGCACATTTCGACGATGATGCCGACACAGAGTTACACACGGATGCGAGCAACGTCGGCCTTGGTGCCGTTCTAGTTCAGCACCAACACGGGGTCGAGAAAGTAATTGCCTACGTCAGCCCTGCACTTTCCCGTGCTGAGTGTAACTATTCCACCACTGAAAAAGGATGTTTGGAGGTAGTATGGACCGCTGCCAAGTTCCGCCCGTACCTTTATGGCCGACCGTTTCGCGTCATCACTGACCATCACTCGTTGTGTTGGCTGAAAAACTTAAAGGATCCTTGTGGCCGCTTATCACGTTGGGCATTGTGCCTGCAGGAGCTCGATTTCGATGTTATTTATAAGTCTGGCCGGAAGCCCACCGATGCTGATAGCCTGTGCCGCGCGCCCGTCGGCCCTCCTTCGTCAGATGCCACCGACGACGATAGCTTCCTCGGAGCAGTCACTACGTCCGATCTCGTCTCCAAACAGCGTGCCGACGACGAGCTGCGACTGATTATTGACCATCTTGAAGGTGGGCATCCACAATACCCCGGTATCTTGTTCGGGGGTTGTCGTCATATTGCCGCCGCAATGGGGTGCTTTATAAGAAGAATTCTAAATCGAGTCCAAAAACATACCTGCTAGTCATACCGGCTTATCTAAGGCATGTAATCCTCCTGGCCTGCCACGACGAACCAACTGCAGGGCATCTTGGCTTTACACGCACCTTAAACCGAGTGCGGCAGAACTATTACTGGTCACATCTTTCTCCGAACGTTAGATGTTATGTACAGACTTGTGGACAATGCCAGCGGCGAAAAAAACCCACGCTCAAGCCATCCGGTATGTTAACATCTATTGAACCACCCCTCACACCCTTCGAGCAAGTGGGCAGGGACCATTTAGGCCCATTTCCTTTATCCTTGAACGGACACAAGTGGATCGTAGTCGCCACTACTTAACACGCTACGCTGAAACGAAGGCCCTTGTCCGAGGTACTGCCGGCGAAGTTGCTCGATTCTTTATGAACGACATTGTGCTCAGACACGGTGCACCGTCGACCATCATTACTGACCGAGGAAAGGCGTTTACAGCTCGGTTACTGCGGGACACCTTGACTCTCAGCCATACCGAGCATCACAAAACAACAGCGTATCACCCTCAGACAAATGGATTAACGGAACGACTAAACAAAACTTTGGCGGACATGATCACAATGTACATCGACGTTGAACATAAAATGTGGGACGAGATCCTGCCGTATGTCACCTTCGCCCACAATACGGCGCCGCAGGAAACCACGAAGTTTACGCCGTTCCGTCTCGTATATGGCAGAGAGGCCCGCACGATGTTGGACGCGATGCTTCCGTGCGGGGAAGAAGTGGTCGAACCCGACGCCGCCCATTTCGCAGAACAGGCCGAGCAAGCCCGTCAGCTGGCCCGCTTGCACATCAAGGAGCAGCATGCCACCGACGCTCGACACTATAACCTTCGGCACAGGGAAGTCCACTACGAACCAGGGGACCAAGTGTGGGTGTGGACCCCCGTGCGCCACAAAGGCTTGAGCGAGAAACTACTCCACCGCTATTTCGGACCCTATAAAGTCCTGCGCCGCTTAAACAACGTTAATTACGAAGTCATTCCAGATGGAACTGTGACCGTCAGTGTTCGATGCCAGCGGCCTGAAATTGTGCATGTGGTGCGCTTAAAGGCCCACTGTCCACCCTCCTGTCGAAAATATTTTCTTCCCCGGTGACTGTGAGACTTCGCCCCTAGAACGCAAGGCCGCAAAATGTTTTTGAAAAGAGTAACTAATAACGCAGTTACAGCCACCGCAATCACCCGATTTTGTCATGCCTCTCTCCTTCCGTTCCCTCGCAAAGGTTTTTCACTCTCTTGCCCGAGGTCGTCTAGCCTCCGCAATACAAATTCCCCTTCCTCCTCCGCGTTTGGCGGGAGGTGGGGCGTGGCTCTCCGCGAGCGCGAAAAAAACACGGTCGAGGGAGCGCGCGCCGCTGGATTCAGTCTGCCCGTGGCGAGGGAAAAGCGCGCTGCGAGCTGGCTGCGAGTGGTAGACACCCATCCTTCTTCCGGCAGTCAGCGAGACGTACCAATGGACGTCGTTCGCGGTACGTACGTCATTATCGTGGCCCGTCGGGCCAGCTCAGGAAACGGGGAAGCTGGCTTCTTGAAGGAGAGCATGAGTGAGCTTTGAATTGCATTTTCGATGCTTTGCGGCGCGTGTGTCACTGTAGCATTTTGCACAGACTATCTCCGGTACCTGATCGAAACACTGGGCTCGTTTGCTTAAAAGGGCCTTCCCTGGACAGTGGCCCTTCAAAGCAGCACTTTTCGCGTGACTGAGCGCTTCGTGCAAGTGAAGCCTTGCGTTATTGTACAGTTCACCTCACGCCTAATTTTTGTTCTCCTCTCACCTTGTCATCGGGACGATGTTTTCTGTCACAAGGGTATAATGCCACGCGCGTAGCGCCGCGCGACAGCCGTGTTTGGTGCCGACGACGACGAAGCGATTGTTGGCACGAGCGGCGCGAAAGAAATGCGCAATGGCGCGGACCGGAGCGCTCCTGTTCGCGCCACTTCCCATGTGTTTCTTGATCGTCCGTAACAATGTATAACCCAAAATTAATGAGGTGCAAGGGCAACTTTAATGTAGAAATTAAGGTCCGCGGCAAAACCGTACCAAAAGTCCAGCAAATCAGAATCCTCGGACTTTTTATTGAAGAGGACGGGTATAACGAAGGAACGATTAAAAAACTCACTACCTACGCGACGCAACTAACAGGGATATTTAGGACAATTGCATTCAAAGGGAGAAGCCTCAAAGAGAGAAGCCTCTTGAGACTGATGCAGGCGTACATAATAAGCCGAATATGCTATGCCAGACCATTCCTCAACATCAGGACCAATGAAAAAGATAAGATAGACGTACTCATCAGGCGTTGCGTCAAGAGGGCGCTGGGTCTACTCATCTCCTCTTCTACGGAACGCCTCGTAGAAATGGGAGTGCATGATAGCTGGACGGAACTTCCTGAAGCGGTGTGAATCGCCCAACATGACAGAATAAGTAGGTCGAGCACGGGTCGAACCATCTTAAAATGGGTGGGTCGAAAAATAGATAGGGGCACAGCCGACAAGGCTGCCCTACCGCCACAATGTCGCGAGAACATCATTGTCCATCCTCTCCCCCACAACATGCACCCAGTATACCACAAGGAGAGACGGGAGAAGAGAGCAGAAGCACTAGTTAAAAGAGCAAAAGAATTCAGAGTAAAAGAAGTTGCCTACGTAGTCGCTGCAAGAGGCTGATCAGGGGCGGCAGTCGCCGCGGTAGTCGATGGTAGCAGCGCACCAGTCGTCTCCGCCACCATCCGAAGCAGAAACAAAGACAAGGCTGAAGAGGTTGCAATAGCGCTCGCTTGTGTCGGAACGAAGGCTAAATTGATCTTTAGCGACAGTAACACTGCTCTCTGGAATATCGGAAAAGGCAGGGTCTCGCAAGAAGTCGCCCGAATTCTAACAGCTGCAGCTAAAATGGATTGCAAAATCACCCTAATTTTTGTCCAGCACACCCGGCTGTCCCCGGCAACGAGGCGGCCCATGATTTTGCCCGAGATCTCTACTTGCGGGCAAAAGCGGAGCCGCCCGACTGCCAGGCGATGGACGAAGGTTTGCAAACCTATGAAGAAATCATCGAAAATTAGAGATTAGGAAGACGTCTGATGCCGCCACCGGATCCTACCTTACATAATAAAGAGGCCATAGCTTGGCGGCGATTACAAGCCGGAAATTTCCCAACCCTGTCGGGTTGTTTCACACCCAGATAGATGAGAGAAAAAATGATAAATAAAGCCTGCGAAGTTAGGGGGACCCTCGACCATATACTTTGGGAATGCCCTAAGTCTCCGGGCGCTAGGGACAACATTAAAAGTAGAGAAGCCTGGGTAACCCTGCTGCGAAGCGACGTCTCCACTGACCAGCCAAAAGCCGTCCGCCTGGCGGCTGAGGCCGCGAATAACCAACGTATATTCGCCAGTCCTTAGTCGCGGAGGTTCGAGGCCCCGTTCCTCAGGCCTGTATACCAGGAGCGAAGAGTAGGGGGTCTCCTAAATGGGTGGAAAATAATGTTTTAATCAATGAATCAATAGGGAGAGAAGCTCTTTGTGTTTTTGGTACTCCCTAAGTTTGTGTCCAACAATGTTTTATATCTTGAAGCAGGATTGCCATCTCTTACCTCGATATTTCGCATTCTGATGGTCCAAGCATTCTTAAAGTTGTGCGATTTGGAGTGACATGTGACCAAGTTTGTTTTTCTTACGCTTCAGGGGGAAATCTTGTCTAAGGTGGGCTCGCTTTCAGGCTTCTAAAATTTGTTTCGTTGAATCCTTGCAGGAACCACTAAATTTTTGAATTTCTGAAACTGCTCTGGTGCGATCAATAACATCATTTGTGAATATTATTGTCGATAACATTTGTCTACGTAATGCCAAAAAACTACCTTTCTCCTTGAAAAACGGCATACCACAGGACTACTTTAAGATCTTTTGCTCACTGGTGTATAATTTGACTGACGACTTGGTGTGTGAAGAAAAGGCAGGCGTGGGCATTTTCTCTCAATTCCTTGTCTGGTCTTTTTCCCCTCGTCTTCCAGAATTCACGACTATTTATTTAGCGGAGTTACTAGCAGGTTGTTTGGGTTGCTGGGCCCATGCGCCTTCATTTCAATGAGTCCGCTGATGCTTAAGAGAAAGCAGCCCTGACTGGCCCGATCTTTGACCCCCTTCCGACTTGTGCGATTGTCACAGCAGCACGCTTTCGTACTTAGTGTAATGCGAGATTTAAGCACCTCGGCGCTTACTTCACCTAATGATTTTCATCACCTTTTATTCCCTTGGAGGATACAGTCTGGCGGTCTGGTAAACTTGAGGTTTCTTTCACGCGACTTCGTTGTCCTGTCCCTCAGCTAAATATTGACCGTTACAGGCCTGGCCCTGCAAACTTTCCTTTATTGCGATGAGTCAGAAACAATTGAACATTATTTCCTCTTTTGTCGGTGATATACATCGCTAAGACGTCAGCTGCAAGAAATGCCATTAGAGAAACTAATCTTGCGCTTGTCGTCAGCAGTTGTTCTGTCTCTTCACGCTTCTATGCGTGGACGTGCCGATGGGAATGTATGCTCTGCTGTACAAAATGTTCTAGAATCAAACCGTTTTCCATCATAGCTTGTTGTTGTAATTCTTTGTCGTTTATTTTGATATACTTTTTGTTACTGCTAATTATGTTTTCCTGAGATAATAATTTATTGTTGGTATTATTATTATTAAAATTGTTTAATCGCATAAATTTTTTACTTTAGCAAGCCGATGCACCACCCTCAAGCATCACTGTCGCTGAACCGGATTTTTTCAATTTTCTAATCTCTGTTCTGAAGAATGGAAGCTCCCAAACTCGAATCACCGGCTGGTTGTGGCCAATCCCCCTCGTGGGTATGCGCAATTTTTATGAGGTCAACAACAACAGCCATCGCTTTCTCGAATTTCTCGCAGCGTCATACCATCTAAAGATACCTCCACCCTCCAAGACATGCACCTTGTCTACTATGAAACTAATTACAGTAATAGAGCAGCAAAGTTGTAAGCCTCTTTTAAGGGCAGGCTGGACGTCTTGTATACAGATGTCGTACAATATGCGGAGTGCATGGGACGCGTTTCGGTAACAACTAGGGAAAATGGGGGCTCGGTATTGAGCTGCAGCACCCGACACTGGACCGTAACGAAGACAGAAGAAGTGACCATTGCGCTAGCTTAACCCACCAATAAGTCAAAATTATTGTTAGTGACTCAAAATCAGCGATTTGAAACTTTGACGTGGGCCGTTTTTCGGCCATAATGGTAACAGTATCGACCAGTGGTGGCCACCCACGGCAGGGCCGGTCACGCTGGTTTGGACATCGGCGCACCAAGGGTTGAGAGGAAACGAGAAAGCGCAAGTACTGGCCCGATGATTAGCTGCCTTCTGGGATCCCAATGACGTCTCATGCGCAACCCCGTACCCCTTGAGCGATGATTAGCCCTTACAGTTCGATGATAACTTTAATACATGTCATGATATCCTAAATCATTACAAATTTGGCAGACCAGTACTTTCAAAAGCGTGTAAGCAAATCACGAAAAGTGAGGCGGTTATGAGGCGTAAGGTACAAACCAGAGTACTCCCGAAACACTCTCTTTCTTCCTCCTCCTACACACTTCAAAGTGTGGGCACCCCGCTAGGGTCCGTCCTCTCCCCTTTTTTATTTATCGTCATCCTAATCCCCTTCGCCCGAAAACTGTCAGACATCCCGCATCTGAAACATACCCTCTATGCTGCCGACGTCACGCTGTGGACCACTCACGGCAGTGATGGCGATAAAGATACCTTACAGGAAGCAGCCACCCAGACCGAAAATTACACAAGGAGCATCGGACTGTCTTGCTCCCCAGATAAGTTCGAACTGCTGCTTATCCGCCCCAAGAACCGCCATTTCCCCCACTGCCCTATTACTATTGAACTGAATGGGAGCCCAGAACCGGAGGTTGAAACCCTACGCGTATTAGGCCTACACATATAGAGCAATGGTAAAAACGCCACCACCCTAAAGAAACTCAGGTTGCAGGTGCGATATCGCACCTCATTCGCAGAGTTTCGGGCCACCATAGGGGCATGAAGGAGCGCGACCTTTGTCGCCTCATCCATGCCTTCGTCCTCAGTCGCGTGCTGTACACTACTTCTTACCTAAAACTGTCCAACCATGACATAAACGCTTTGGATGCCTTGATCCGCAAGGCATACAAGGTCGCACTTCACCTTCCCCTCAACACACCCACAGACAGATTGCTAGGCCTGGGTCTGCACAACACGATTGGGGAGCTTGTGGAGGCCCACCGACAGGCTCAATACATCAGACTCAGGCAAACATCCACTGGACGGTATATCCTAGACTTCCTTGGAATCAGGATACCGGCTAACGACCCAACCCTTCTCTCCATCCCTCGACATATCCACCAAGGACTACTTATCAAGCCACTCCCGAAAAATATGCACCCATCTTACCATGATCAACGCCGCAGAGCCCGTGTAAAGGCGCTCCACCGATATTATGGCGGTGAGCTGGATGCCGTATGGGTGGACGCTGCATGCGCGGGTGATGAAGCGACCGCAGCCGTGGTGGATTCCCCCTCATCCCCTCTCCTCACATTACCTTTCCCCCCGACACCTCCACAGCAGCTGCAGAGGAAGTTAGCCATAACCCACACGGAAGCCCAGTACATTTTAACTGATTCAAAGACAGCAATTCTAAATTTTGCACATGACCGAGTCCATGTCTCTGCTTTTAGCATACTGGACTCGCCCGATGCACCTCCGCCCCGACATGTGGAGCTGATTGGGTGCCTGCGCACTCCGCGAATCCCGGAATCGAGGCTGAGGAGGAGGAGGAAGAACATTTATTTCCGCCGAATATGGTGCAGCAGCCACCTACGAGTCCGCACGCAGGCGTCCTGGGAGGCAGTCTGTCACACCGCGGCCAGAGGACACCCGGCCTCGTCTAGGAGAAGAGGTCTTCAGCCTCGGCCGCCAGGCGGACGGCGAATCGCTGTGTTTTTTCGTCGGAGCTTCTTAGCGTGGTCTCCCATTCATCGCTAGTTTTAATCGCGTTGCGCCCTGGGGCACGAACGCATCTCCATATTATATGATCTAATGTTGCCACGTGGCCGCAAAATTTACAAATTTCGGTTTCTGCACCGTCCCTCTTCCGCCCTCTGGCACCCGTCCAACTCCTCCACAGGGGCGAAAAGAAATTTCGAGCTTGGAGTCTTCTCCAGTCGTACGATTCCTTTTTACTCAGGGATCTAACCGGTGGCGGATATATCCTCCGGTCTTTCTTCAAGTTGTCGGTTACATCCCTAAAGGTACCTATACATTCTTTGGTTTTAGATGTTGTGGAGGCGTCCGCAGCACCCCGAGGTAGCGAGGAGCGGGCGAGCATGTGGGCAGCCTCGTTGCCGGCGAGACCGGCGTGTGCTGGGGTCCAGATTATGGTCACGCTTTCGGCGAGAGACGACTCGTTCAGAAGTTTTGCAGCACGATTGCTGACTCTACCCTTGCTAAAATTTCTAACCGCCGCTTTGCTATCGCTGATGACGTGTTTCACGCCTGGTCGTGCAATGGCAATGGCTATTGCAATCTCCTCCGCCTCTACCTGCGGTAGATCTCGATTTCTTTCTATTCCTATGGCGATCCCAGTGTCCAATAGGGCGACCGAGGTTACGTCGCCTTCTTTCCCGATCGCTGCATCGGTGTAGGCGACCGATCCCGGCGGGAGTTTGTCCAATTTGTTAGCGAGGTGCTTAGCTCTGCTTTTCCTCCTCCCCTCGTCGTGTACGGGGTGCATGTTCTTCGGTATGGGCGAGACGTATAGATGCTTTCTGATTTCTCGATCTATGCTTTCTCTGACACTTTCGCCTTCCCCGGGCGCTAGTAGGTTTACCCAATCGAGGATTTGCCTACCCGCCGCCGTTCCTGCGAGTCGCTCTCTCTGGGACAGCCTGACCGCCGCAGCCAGCTCTTTACACTCATTATGCAACCCCATTTTCTCTAGAATGTCGTTAGAAGTAGTTATGGGGAGTCCTAGAGCGCACTTCGTGCATCTCCTAATTATGGTGTTTAATTTGTGTTCTTCGGTCTTGTTGATATTTAGGAATGGAGTCGCGTAGCACATTCTGCTCGTGACAAAAGCTTGTACGAGTCTGAGTCTACTAGCCTCCGTGAGACCACTCCTTCTGTTGGACGTCTTCTTAAATACTCTGACTACGAGCTCCGCCTGATCGTTTAATTTCTTAATCAGGCTTTTGTTACTACCCCTGCGGTTGATAAT
>JAJIZL010066144.1:0-14130 GCA_023969395.1 Amblyomma maculatum | reverse complement strand
TGTTTAGAGCCTAAAGGTATAAAAAACAAAGGACAGTAATACAGATGGGAAAGGGTTGGCTGAACTAGTAAAGAAAAGAAGAAAGCATAATATGGGGTCCCTAGCTACGACCTGTATTAAGAGACCCATTTCTGATCGGAATCTCGTTTATTTCACAAGGTCTACTGAGCAACTTTTTTTCAAGTTTTTCAGTGATAACGGCGCGTTATGAACACGATTCACGGTATACTGCACTATTGTACTGTCATCATTATGCAGCTACACGCTTATTCGTCAGCATGCATTGCTGTCAATCATGACGTCGTCGCAAGGCGCTGTGTGAAGTGAACCGAACAGTCGCATCGCTATATGACACATAGCGATTCCATGGGCACTGATGCCACAGAGTAAGACAAATAATATGTGATACAGTGTGGTGTATTATTTATTATTTGCTTATCGCTGCATCTGGCTTCCATCTGGTATATCGCCCATTTAACGTTCTTTTCTTGCCTTCTTTCACAGCAGCACCACATTTGTGTCAGTGTGCATCATTTACCACAGAGCAGTAAGGTAAGAAACCGATATCTCGTTCCTCAGTAATTTATACCAAGTGTCCAGCTGGGACTTGCCCTTGATAATTTTGCTGGGCCCCCAGTAAAATAACTTCTTGCCTATTTTGCCGCCATTGAGTTCAGGAAGAAAATGTAGCAGAGCTCATCACGCCAAAGGAGCGCTTCGGGCTTCCATCGCACTTGCTTATGACACTGCAGTTCGGAGATCGTATAACAGCCCATTTAAACCGTCGCGAATAGAGCTGTCTGAAGTCTTTCCAGGAAACCAGTTCCAGGACAGGGTTCTTCTCAGTAGTATACAGCGGAGCAGGATGGCCCATTGTGTATTGCCGCGCTTGTTTCCTTCGTCCAGACATCTTTAGGTTGCTCATCCACGCGGCCTTCAACATTGGACCCGAGAAAGATTTTGCGCTGATGTGCTCGCGGCAGGCGGCGCGCGGCCGCCTCGGGAGGCGTTGGCTTCGGCTTCCCTCATTGTTCTCCAAATCTGTAGTGGTTGCCGAGGCCGGGCGTGCGTCCATTTTAGAGCGGATCTCAACGCGGACTACCGCGATTTCTCGTCGCACTTATCGCGCTGGCGAGGTTGCCCGCTTTCTTTCAAAACGCCATCATGCTCGCCTTTTTCTTTGCTTTTGTCCTTAATGGCGTGGCTCTAAAAATGGCGCCTGTGTAGGAGCTTCACAAAGAGATAACAGGGAAAACGCTGTGTTCCCTTTCTCAAGCTCCGAGCCAACGCTGCGACAGTGACCGCATCATTACGGGGGGCACCGTGCACAGCTTCCTTGCCCTGCCATACAAACACGCCGCGCTCTTGGTCAATTCCACATATAACCCCGACGCTCTCAACGCTGTCTTATACAAATGACGCAGTGGAAGCAGTTAAAACGGGTATCCGTAAAAAGAACGCTACGAAAGTTTGGTCGTAGCGAAGTAAAACAATTCAGACAAGATATGACGTGCTTGGGGCTGAGCTTGTGCAGCGGATATGCAGTTGAAACTATGTCCTTCCTATTGACGACGAAATTTCCGCGCGTTTAGAACGCGCACCGAGCAGTCGTGGTTTCGCCTTGGTTATGCATCTGATCTATTAATTTATTAGTAGCACTAATACTTGTGTGCAAGTGATTAATAGTTTACATTGTTGGACTGGAGTGTGGCATATGCCTCATAATGTCTCCCTTTCTAATTTATTTCAGTTTTTATTTTTATTTTTATGTGTCAGTAGCATTTTCTAAATTATATTTTTTGTATTGTCTTCCTTCCTCCTCCCCCCCCCCCCCCCCCCCCCCTCCCCCTTATCCGCATTGCATACAATTAAAACGGAGCATTTGCAGTGAACCAGGTGCGACAAAATGCATCGTTTGGTGAGAAGATTTACCTTTCGGGAGCCCATGTCATTCTCATCCATGCAAAAGGCGGAAAGGAAGTGATAAGCTGACCATAAAATCATCACGTTTTACCTCTATGAGTTTTATTGAAACGGGACAGCAGTGAAGACTGGGCCGACGTGCATGCGTACATTTCTGCAAACTGAAGCGAGTGCTGTGAAGAAACGTATCAGTCACCACAACTTTCCTCGGAAACAAAAGTGAGAGCTTCTCGTTTTCAAAACCTGAGACGACAGTCTGAAAAAAGAGAATGAAAGGGAGAAGGTCAGACTAAGCCATTGACTAAGAACAGCCACAGGGCACACCTTCGGTGCGCGAAGGGTGGTAATAAAGCCAGATGAATTACGGGTCCTTCACGCCCTCTCTGCAATTAGCGGGTATCGTTGAACGCCGTGCACCTGTCGACAGAGTTGACCCTCGTAGTCAGTCAGAGTTAAACCCGCGGCTGCCAGTGAGCTCCTCGCGAGGTCCAGACGAACAACAGTATGAGAAGGAGAGGCATCAAAGAGTTGTAATACTTGCCGGTGAGATCGCTTATAACGGATTAGGGTAGACAAGCCTCTTCAGGTACGTCGAGATTCCCGCCTTCCAATGTATTGCTCTCGCCGAGGCACGAGGTGTCGGCCACTCAGGCGCGCTGAATGATTGGTCTCCAGACAACCTGTGTGGTCTGCCATCAAAGGTTCCGTCCGAGTGCTGTACGGCTTATGTCCGAAGGGCATCATGCAAGCCTGTAATGTTGATCTTGGGACTTAGGCAGGCTATGCGAGCGGCACGCCCTAGGGCTACTGCTCAGAGTCGCATTTACACAGCGCATCGTGCTGCACACCAGCATGATCTCACCAGACATCTTTGATGATACATCACCATCATAGTTTCCTTATGCTTTAATCACATGTGCATGTTCGAGGAGATTAACGTTAGAGCTCCTGAAAGGTAAATAAAAAAACATCGTAGGTAAGGTAAAGAAGAAAAGATGGAGGGAAACAAGAAATCTTTCATTGTGTGATATTGCAAGGTTCCCATGTCTGAGAAAAGCCGATGTCTCTGTCCTTGGCGTTGGCTTTCGGTTGGCAGTAAGCGAAATATTTTGATTGGTGCTCCCACTGCGTCAGGTTTTCTATTTTGGGGTCCAAGTCTGCCTCAGGACAGGTCCATGTGACGTGCTCGAGTGTCGGTGTACCATGACACCATGGGCATTCATCATCATATTGCGTAGGGAAAATCTTGTGTAATTTGAGTAGGTGTGGATAACTGCCGGTTTGTAACCTGCTCCAGTCTACTGCCTCCTCTTGGGTTAGTCTTTCGAGTGGGGCTGGGTAGCGTTTCGCTGGCCTCTGTAAGGATGTAGTATATCTGAGTACGTGGAGATAACAGGGTCAAAGGTGCCCGTGGTGCAGAGTGTTGAGTCCGCTCAGTTGACGTACCCTCGAGCTAACTCATCTGCTGCCTCGTTGCCCCTCATCCCTCGTGTCCCGGAACCCATACTATACTCTGTTTAGTGTTCGTTACATGTCTTGTCGTCGTTTGTAGGATACGATTGGCGATTCTGTCAATTCTGTTCCTTTAGTTTCAGCGCGTGTGTTTGAAATAAATGATGACGTCATCAGTAGTGTAGTATGACCGTGCCTTGAAATTAATAATGTCGTCATCGGTGGTGCAGTATGTCGTACCTTGAAATAAATGTTGACATCATCAGTGGGGTAGTATGTCGTACCTTGAAATTAATGATGACATCATCAGTGGTGTAGTATGCAGTGCCTTTAAATTAATGATGACGTCATCAGTGGTGTAGTATTGTGCCTTGCATGATATGAGTCACGAGTGTGACTATGACGTCATCACATGGTGACGCCATTACCGGACTTACACTAGACAAGGAGAATTGTGGACTCGCTCTCGGAAAGCCAGCGTAGGGTATAGGGTAAGCGTGCTCGGCTGGGGTACGGAAGGGGACGGATGGTGGCTGGAGTTCTGGCGTGGACACGATTCACTTATTTTAGTTTTCTATGTTTCAAGGTCGCGTTATGAGGTACAGAATAATGCAGCCGGCCGTGAAACGGAGACAGCAGGACTGGAGGAGGGTTATGTGAAAGGGCGATGGAGAGCAGTCAGGCGCCAGTTGAAGTAAATATCAACGACAGCACCCGCAGGTCTGGAGACGATGGCAGCACGCTAGCAGCGCGCTTGCCCCGTCTTGTGTTACTTCATTCTACGTCACTATGGGACGACCCATTAGGCCGGGCAGGGAAGACCGAGAAACTACATGCCACGGCGGAAGAGGCTTGAACAGCTCGAAATGCCATTCGACGTAACCGCCGAAGCGGCAGTAACAGTTAAAGGGCCACTGTCCAGGGAAGGCCCTTTTAAGCAAAGGAGCCCAGTGTTTCAATCAGGTACCGGAGATAGCCTGTGCAAAATGCTACAGTGACACGCGCGCCGCAAAGCATCGAAAATACAATTCAAAGCTCTCTCATGCTCTCCTGTGGGAAGCCAGCTTCCCCGTTTCCTGCGCTGGCCCGACGGGCCACAATAATGACGTACGTACCGCGAACGACGTCCATTGGTCCGTCTCGCTGACTGACGGGAGAAGGATGGGTGTCTACCGCTCGCTGCGCGCTTTTCCCTCGCCACGGCCAGACTGAATCCAGCGGCGCGCGCTCCCTCAGCCGTTTTTTTTTTTCGCGCTCGCGGAATGCCACGCCCCACCTCCCGCCCAACGCGGAGGAGGAAGGGGAATTTGTCTTGCGGAGGCTAGACGACCTCGGGCAGGAGAGTGAAAAACCTTTGCGAGGGAACGGAAGGAGAGAAGCATGACAGAATCGGGTGATTGCGGTGGCTGTAACTGCGTTATTAGTTACTCTTTTCAAAAACATTTTGCGGCCTTGCGTTCTAGGGGCGAAGTCTCACAGTCACCGGGGAAAAAAATATTTTCGACCGGAGGGTGGACAGTGGGCCTTTAAGCAGAGGTAATCAGCTACTTTGGTCATCTGATGAGAAGAGAGGAGTCGCTGGAGAAAGATTTGATGTTGGGAAAGGTTAAGGGTCGCCGGAGAAGGGGTAGGCAGCGAACGCGATGGTTAGATGGCATCCTCGAGGCACTGCAGATGAAGTTATGTGATGTTAGGAAGATAGTGAGAGACCGGAAAGCGTGGCGTGACATGGTCCATAGGGTCACGAAGAGTCGGACACGACTGAACGACTGAACTGATACGTATATTGCAACAATTGATACAGCAGATCAACAGAATATGTCCGTCTATATAGGCTTTCGTCTTCGCATTCTTGGAAAATTTAAGCATCTCTCGTAATTTTTTTGTTGGGAGATATTTAAGCCTTGAGCTGCTCCGCTATAGACGGACGCACGTGAGGGTAAAGTGCGAAGCGTGAGTGCTACCACCGCGCAGTCGGGCAGCCCTGAGGAGAAGGAGGAGGAATAACTCTATTTGGTGTCCGGCACGGTTTAACGCGACCGGGTCTAAGTCTCCCACTTTCGAACGTCGAGACCTTATCTGTTCGGCGCCACGATGGCCTGCTAGACGGCCTGGAGTTGGTCGTTGAGGCTGGAGCTGCGCAGAGCGCCAGGCCACCTCGACGAGAGGGTGTCGGGATTAACACCTGTCAACTGTGCTTTGTCCTCTCAGAGTATGTGTTTAAGTGTTGCCATGTTTGTCTTGCAGACCTTGCATGTCTTGACGATGCGATTTTATTTCGTGCGGGCCCACCATGTGAGCCGATTAGGCTGGCGCTGCTAGTCTGCAGTGCTGACGTAAACATCCGCTGGCTACAGAGAGGTAGACAACAGCGCCGCAACCGGAAATTCTACACCTTTCATCTCAGAACATGACAACCATACAAGTAGAAAAATGATCCGTCGTATTTGAAAAGAAAGTATCATGCCTGAGCATCGAAGAACTGGGCGGCGTTCACGAAACAACAGAGTTTATTCCTGCAACTTTGCAGGTTGCCAGCTGGTTACATTCTGGGGATGAGAGAGAGAGAGAAGACTTTATTTACGACATGAACCTCGGGGAAGGGGCTCACCCATGGGAGGGTCTCCTCCTTGCCGGCTCTGCTGCGCCGTGGCCGCAGAGGTCTTGGAGCAAGCCTCCGCAGCCAGGCAAAGGACGATCTTTTGTACATCCGCATTTTGGCAGCGGATGTAGGCCTACCAGGTAATTTAATCAGGAGGATCAGTCTCTTTAGCTCCCGGAGATTCGAGGCATTGCCAGATTAGATGATTTTGACTCAGAGGTATGTTGCAGAGATTGCAAGCCTCTGGGTCACCTGTCAACTCATTATGCAGAGTAACATAAGGAAAGAAACGATTGGCTTGCATTTTTCCAGGCCTTGCATTCTGAGGGTAATAGGGACCTATCTGGAGGTGTACAGATCCGTCTGTTTAGTCTGGGAGTCTCAGAGAGCTCCTTGTAGGTGATCAGGGGGTCTTTGTCTCCGGGTAGCGGAATCTCTACGGCCGCTCGGGTGTATACACCTCGAGCGAGGCGATGAGTAGCCTCATTGCCTGGTAGAACCTCGTGGAACCCAGATGACTGAAACCTCCCGGCTTAGCGGGTGCTTTCTCAGTCGACTGACAGCGCCTGCTTGGAAATTAGGCCTTTGCCGAAGTTTCTAACAGCCGTCTTATTATCTGAGAAGATAGTTTTGGCTCTAGTGCCTGTACATCCTAGCGCTATCGAAAGCCTGTTCAGCTATTAACATTCTGGGGGGTGAAGCGTTCGCGCCAGCGTCTTTTACAGCCAGCACGAACTATTGGACAGCCAACAGCCGCACACAGCGCATGCTCATGCAGCACGCGACAGCGTCACGTGTGCCTCAGTTCGCATGCACACAACGGAAAGCAGGATGTACAGCAAGAAATCGCAAACTGAAAACTGATTTATTTATAGGAAGGGAAAGGCGCGGTAACTGTCTCCCTTGTTTTCTGTGGACACCGCAACCGCGCCGTAAGGGAAGGAAGTAAGGTGGGAGTGAAAGTGGAAAGAGAGGAAGAGGAGCCGTAGTGGAGGGCTCCGGAATAATTTCGACCACCTGGGGATCTTTAACGTGCGCTGACATCGCACAGCACACGGACGCCTCTTCGTTTCGCCTCCATCGAAACGCAGCCGCCGAGGTCGGGTTCGAACCCGGGTACTCCGGCACAGTAGTCGGGCGTCTTACCACTGCACCACCCCGGCGGGGCAAGAAATCGCAAAACCTACTAAAATAAGGGAAGGAATGGAGAGTGTGAAAGCAGAAAGAGAAGAAGGGGTGCAGTAGTGGAGGGCTGCGGAGTAATTTAGACCACGTGGGGGTGTTTAACGTGCGCTGACATCGCACAGCATACGGACGCCTATACATTTAGCCTTCATTGAAACGAGCCGCCGACGGTCGGGTTTAAACCCGGGTACTTCGGCAGAGTAGTCGAGCATCTTAACTACTGCGCCACCGCGATGGGGCCATTTGACCTCTAACGGAATGGGTTATAGGAAGGGATTGGACTGCATAACATTTATTTTGTCGCTTAAGCAGGGCTAAGGAGAGACGTACTATAGTCCATTGCTGGCGGCGACCTCATTAGCCCGCTCGATGGCCCGTAATTTAATCTTCGGGTCCGAGCTGACCAGCACGGCTTCACACTGCTCGGGAGAAGGGAGCTGTGTTAATACCGCCTGCGGCGGATCATTTGTGTAGTTCCACAGAACATTGGTCGTATGTCGCTCTTTCGCCGCATTTATTGCAGTTTGGGTTGTACTGGCCTGGGTACATGAGGGCAAGCATCGCCGGATTTGGGAGAGAGCGTGTTTGTAGTCGACGCCGGGTAACTTCCATGCACCCTCGTTAAGGACTTGTGGGGAGGCGGATATGTGCGCCTTTCCAGCCTGAAGTGCTAGGTATAATGTCATGGAAAGAAGGTACCCGTCTCGTGCAATTCGGGTCAGAGGGCACACTCACTGCCCGGTCCACGAAACCTAAGACGCAGTATCTTTCACACTTTCTCCGTGGGGATCTTTTCATAGCGTCAATTGACTTTATAAGCTCTGTGTGCAAGAAAACAAAGTAGAAGTGAGTCGTGACTGCTGTGGACCGAAAAAAATTCCGAGAGCACTGCAGAATGTGCAGTGGAGAAATGCGAGAGATTAAGCGTTGCTGTTGCACACATCGCGCGCCCCTTGTTGAAGACAACCAGAGTTCCATCACCTCTCACAGTTAAACGTAGGCAAACAGACATACGACTAGATCGATGCCTTTCTAAATGCGCGTACGGCTACGCTCCGTTTCGTTGACAAAGTTAGCGACAAAATTACACTAGGGACGAGAGGAACACCGCAAGGCGCCGTACTTTCACCTTTTCTCTTCAACATCGTTATGAGTGGCCTCCCGCGTCTGTTAGATGATATCCCACACATACATCATTCCATATACGCCGACGATATCACCATATGGACCAATTCTGGCTCCGATGGAGATATTACAGTCATTACAACAAGCTATCGACACGGTACAGTCTTATGTGCAGGAAAACGGCCTTACCTGTTCACCGGCTAAATCAGAACTATTAGTTATAAGGAACAAACAAGCTTCACAGGTAAAACCAGATTCTCGAGAACCTATCCAGTTACACATTGACAACCATCCGATACCCCCGGTAGCCACGATCAGAGTTCTCGGAATGTTGATTCAGAATAATACGCAAACACAGAAGCTATACGCCGGCTACGCGTCACGGCGCACCAGATAGGTGGGCTGGTGAGACGCATTGCCACACGTCGCAGGGGTATGAGAGAAGCCGACCTGTGCAGGATCATTCAAGCCTTTATGATAAGCAGAATCATGTACGCTTGCCCGTACTATCATCTGCGTCGTAGGGACGAGCATGCACTTAATAGCATAATTAGAACAGCATACAAAGCGGCCCTTAGCTTACCAGTATACGCTAACTCAGATCGACTACTGCAGTTAGGAATTTTTAACACGCTATCTGAACTAATTGAAGCCCATAAGACAGCACAAGTGACCCGCTTGTCACGCAGCCTTGCGGGACGCGTAATTCTCGACAAGCTCCACATACACCCCACTGAGGAGGTGTGCAACATCCCATTTATCGGCTGACATAACTAGTAGACTAGTTGTTAAACCAATAGCCAAAAACATGTTACCAGGTACTAGTAGACATGATGCCGGCAGGAAGACAAGGGCACAGACCCTTGAGAAACAGTACGAGGACGATCCACAAGCAGTGTACGTGGATGCAGCTCAACACATCAAAAACGGAGCATACGTGGCATGTATGTCCACTCCAAAGTCAACCTTCCTTAACACCATAACATTTCATGCTAGCTCCATATGCGAGGCAGAGGAAGTAGCTATCGCACTGGCCATCGCGGATACCCGCACCAAAACTATTCTAAGCGCCGTTCAAAATTTCGCCAAAAATTCTGTAAGCGCACTCGCGGCGCGAATTCTGCGCAACCGATCTCTCAATCACAACATCAATCTCGTATGGGTTCCGGCTCACGCGGGTAACTCCGGAAACGAAGAGGTCGACCGTCTGGCCCGAGGCTTAACCAACCGGGAGACGGGAGATCTATCGGGAACGGACGCGCCTGTCGAGGCACCGCGCACATACGCGGAGGTAACAAACTTTTATCGCGAGCTAAGATGCACGTACCCCACCCCTCACCCCGACCTCGACCGGGCGCAAGCCACGACACTCAGACGCCTACAAAGGCCATTCTTAGCCCCTACCGACTATCGTTAATTACGAACGGAGAATTCAACCCTGCATGCCGGCACTGCATTGACGGGACGCAGGCCACTCAAGACCATATATACTGTGGGAATGCGCCAGCAATCCCCCTCCAAAGACACTCTTGCCAGCTCCCTCAGCGGAGGAATGGGACAAGCTGTTGGCCAGCCCAAGGAAAACTACGCAACTGGCCCTCGTCACGCGAGCTCAAGAGGTCGCTCCCGACTGGAGGCCACCCTAGACTCGCCCCAGCCCGAAATAATTCCTTTCATTTCGTGGCAATAAAAGTTGTTACCACCACCGAAGACATCAAATTTCAAGGGCTTTCTATAACATGTTTACAGAAAAGGAAAGGCGCGGTATCTGACGTCACTCGCGGAATCTCGCTAACATCTTGCTAACACAGCAGTGCTTTTTTTTTTAATTGGTTCACAGGAAGAGAAAGGCACAGTAACTGTCACACTTGCTCTGTGGACACCCCAACCGCGCCGTAAGGGAAGGGATGAAGGTGGGAGTGAAAGTGGAAATAGAGAAAGAGGAGCCATAGTGGTGGGCTACGGAGTAATTTCGACCACCTGGGGATCTTTAACGTGCGCTGACATCGCACAGCACACGGACGCCTCTTCGTTTCGCCTCCATCTAAACGCAGCCGCCGAGGTCAGGTTCGAACCCGGGTACTCCGGCACAGTAGTCGGGCGTCTTACCACTGCACCACCCCGACGGGGCAAAACACAGCAGTGCTCTCTTTTGTTTTCGCTTTTGCGCCCTGATTATATATTTATTTACTGACGCTCATTACACACTTCTGATCACTATTAGGCATTTATTTGGCTCTTTAAACCAAAAACACATCCACTTACGATTGGTGTGACGTCACATCTCTTGGACGTCGACATCAGTATGGCTATTTCGACGTGTGATTGTTTTAATTTGACATCTAAGAACGACAGAAAGGCTTCGGACACGTTCTGTACGCACAACCTTGCCGACATGGCCTAGCAAGCTGTTCGCTTTAATACAGGAACTCGACCATTCTCTGTAGCCGAGCAAGGATCGTGTTTAGAAGTGTTACTAGACATTATAAAACCCCGCTCAATTGTATGCGGTACAATGCTACTAAACCACAGAATGCATTACATCCTTGACACAAGATTGTCATTGAGAACGCAGGTAGATGCTCTGGTTTATTTGCAGTGTTTGAAGATTTTTTGCATGTTCGCGGTATTCCAATGCCGCGATTTCAATAAACACTCAGTTAGTTCCTCCGATTTGCATCTTTCCAATACGAATTACTCCGAAGCATCAGCATTGGTATTCTCAAATTCGTTCTCATTTTTTAATGGAGGCCGAAACCGAATTGGCCTTGAGGAAATAAAAAAGGCACAGTAATGGCCCAACTTCATGCTGGACACTGCAACCGCGCTCTAGATTTAGTTGGCAACGTTTACGTCCCAAAACGACTCAGAGGCGTCCGTGCGGCGTGTGCTGTGCGATGTCAGCGCACGTTAAAGATCCCCAGGTGGTCGAAATTACTCGGTAGCCCACCACTACGGCTCCTCTTCCTCTCTTTCGACTTTCACTCCCACCTTCATTCCTTCCCTTACGGCGCGGTTGAGGTGTCCACAGAAAACAAGTGAGACAGTTAACGTGCCTTTCCCTTCCTATAAATCAATGAAATCCTTAATCAGTAGGCTGTGTGAGATGCCGTAGTGGAAGCCTCCGGATTCCGGAAAAGTCGACCACCTGGCGTTCTTTACCGTGAACTGACAACGCACAGTACACGGGCGTCTTTTCGCCTCCATCGGAGAGCGGCCGCAGCGGCCGGAATTCGAGTATGAAAGTGAAAACATGCAAACGCCAGTGTTCCGAGTGACCACAATTGGCCTCACACAATTGTGTTATCAGCTTAACACAACAATTGGCCTGCCAATCTGCGGGCTCCGCCGCAGTTTACTCTGTTCACGGGACTCTCTCCCACTGAGAGTGGGAAGAAACAAACGCGAGAACGCAACCTTTCCTTTCTCCCTGTGTCGCCTATACGCGTCGACGCTACATCTGGTCACTTCAGCGCGACGGTTGTCAATTTGTCGCCGTTCCGACGCATCCACCCCGTACTTCTTGGCGTCAAGCCGTCTGCAATTCGTATACGGTCTCCGCTGGTGGTCACCCTGCACCGCGCGAAGCCATCTTGCCGATGAGCCTTGCCAACAGGGAGCCAATTACACTTCACAGTGTCCACCACGTTACCGTCTAACACTGACCGGGGTTAAGGGGCAATTGTCTCACCTAAACGACCAGCCCTCGCTGAACAATCACTTCGACCAGCTGAGCTTCGCCTCTCGATCGATGCCAACCTTTTCAGGGTACACGTACCTGACCCAGTACGGACAGTGGTCGTTTCTTTGTTAGACCTTTTCAATGCTACGCTCGCTTCATTATTCCGACTCAGGAATTAGTGGGCTCTGCGTTTGCTCAGCAGTGGCTTTTCGCGTGCTACAAGTTCGTTTGCTTCGCACGCTTATTCAGTGCTTCGGGACGACAACCAAACAGCAATGCCCCGCTGTCTGAGCGTTAGGCGCCGCGCTTGCCTTTCAGCCGCTTCTTGCAGACCTCCGGCCATCGTACCTCGATGGCCAGCGCTGGAGGCAAATGCATCGAGGCACCATATATACTATCGGAGCGATGAACGCCCCCGCGCGGCTCTGACAATCCCTTCGAATCAGGATGAAAACAGAAACAACGTAAGAGTACGACCCGTACACAAACACATGGACCCCAATATGCACCATCAAAGAAGACAAGTCAATGTCCGAGCACCCGGCGTGGCATTCAGCGACAGTCATCCTGCGCACAAGTGGCCAGTAAGGGTCACGAACGCCTCAATATAGGGCAAATAAAGATTTTTCCATCCATCCATCCATCCATCCATCCATCCATCCATCCATCCATCCATCCATCCATCCATCCGTCCGTCCGTCCGTCCGTCCGTCCGTCCGTCCGTCCGTCCGTCCCGTCTGTCCGTCCATATGACGTCACAACGTGGTCACGTGATTCAGGATTACTTGCAAAAAGTGATGACCACACCGTAATCACAAGTGTCACGTGATTCAGAACTGGCAGCAACAAATGTTTATTCGCATTTCTCCGGTGAAGCCGACATCAGTGACTTCCGCTGATACGTAGCGAATCTTTCGCAAAAAACAAACAAACAAAAAAAAAACAAAAAACAAAAACGCTTCTTTTGTCACACAGACGGAGAGAATGAGTTTCATGTTTTAAATGTATGTGCCTCTCGTGTCGCGTTATGTCACTTATGGAAGAATTTTACACGCTGCGTTTAACTATGGTGTCTAGAAACCATAGTTTAGCGATGCAACACTTGATATTAACAACCATTTGGGAGGGTGCACTCCGTATAGAGCATCAGTATCTTAAACCATAATCTTGTGAGCTCGATTTCTCGGCTTCGCATGGTTTGTGGGTTTAACTTCCCAAGCCGACTGTGGAGGGCGCCGGGTAATTTAGGCCATCTGAGACCCAATATGCAGCTCTTGCTACAGAGCTGAATAGCGAACGAACAAATACTTTAGCTGTATTGTATCTTGTACGAGAAGAAAATTGAGAAATTGTGGCCGTTGCGAAAGCCGAAAGAGTTGAATGCTAACAAAAATTGGCAATTAACCAACCGTGTTCATGATAGCTTACATGTCTATCGATCTTACGCATTACTGATGGCATGTGTGCATTCTTACCGCTCATCAAGGAGCACTGCGGTAGTCCGTGAAAATTAGAAACGAGAGGAAGACCCACGCGTAAGTTCCTTCCTGCCTGAAAAATTGTTTTTTGAGGAAAGCTTTCCTGTCAGGCCTTTCCTACTGAATTTTCTTTCTCTTGTTATAAATTTTAAGCAAATTCACCGATTGGAAACAGCACGGCACGCTTTGCAGAACACGCGGGTATTTTGTGAGTTGTTGGTGAAAAATCGCAGTCTAGAGTCGTAGTAGTCAACGACTGCCGATTCTACTCTCCGTAGGTGAGCGAGCTTTTGTTGCACAAGGTACATGTCATGTGAGCGCCTGAATTCGGAGCAATTCCTTCGTTGCTGCAAATCGCCGCCGTTCCAGCATTTGGGCAGAAGGGGGGGGGGGGGGGAGGATTCAATGTGGCTGAGGTCTCTGGGCTGGGATTTTTACTGTTATTTTCCGGATAAGGGATTTCCTGCGCACAACTGGCTGCCTGTGGTCCATGCAGTTCGGAAACAAAACATAAAACAAACAAAAAAAGAAAAAAGCTTTAAACGGTGGAAAGAGTCGCCCGAAGGGCTTCGTGAGGCCGCCTTTTGGTCACACAGCCCGAGGGCAGCACAAGGACATCAGCTCGAGAAGAAAGAACACCAAGAGGCGGGGGCCACTTTCCAGATGGGCCGAGCCGGTGACAG